>JAXQQM020086349.1:55000-287500 GCA_034641835.2 Pinus albicaulis
AGGAGTTTTTTGAGGCAGCATAGTACTTGAAGAAATTCATAGAATTGTTTTCAGTAGTAGCAACACCACTCCATACCATAATGTCAAGTGGCAAGAGTTTCCAGTGGGGACAAGGTCAGCGCAGATCCTTTGTAGTGTTAAACAAGAAGATCATTCAAACATTGGTTCTAGCATTACTAAAATTACTATATCCCTTTGAAGTGGAGACATATGCATGTGGGCATGCTATGGGAACAATCTTCATGCTAATTAATTAAATTGAAAAAATAAAAAATTCATACAAATGTAAAATAAAATTAAAACAATTACTCACCATACTAATACTATAAATCTCTAATAAAAGAATAAACCAATATAGATCTATTTTAACCTATATATGTTATGCACACATAAATTATGTTTTATTTTATTTTAATCCTTCTCAATGCTTAATAAATACTGGACTAAAATTTATCTATGCTAATATGTATATCAACCCCATTAACAAATCACTATAACCCAAGTAGGTAACATATTAACGTTGCCACTACATTATGTCCCACCTAAAAAAAACATTGGAATTTGAATTTTAAATGGGCACACACTTGAAAAGTGGTGGAAGTTTCATGATAATAGCCTCAAACATAGATGAAGTGATTTTATCATCATAAGAAACAAATAGATGATTTAGAGTCCTTAATGAAATACATGAAAACTCAATTTTGTCACCATAAGAAACAACTAGGTGATTCAATGTCAAGTTTGCCTTAATGCACATGACAACTGAACCCAAATAGGAGAGCTAGAAATAATAGAAAATGCCTAACACGTGATCAAGAATGGATACTTATTAAGTATGTTTATGAAATCCCAAAATTTGGGTTTTCAACATTTTGTCTTCTTATTCTTATCATGTTTGCAAGTGATTTTGATCATGAAAAGACAAAACAATAAAAAGTGGTTTAAGGATACAATAACATTATTTTTGGGCTAAACATTAAGGAGTCATATAGAAGTGTATTTTCGCATAAACTAAACTCTTCTTATTAATGTGTGTGCTTTTGTATTTAGTGTATAGTGCCTAACAATGCAATCTAAGATATTTCTATATATTTTTTAACTAGAGATGCTAAAAATAGAATTGATGATTTGTTCTTATTGTTTAAATCATGTCTACATATGACTATGGTCATATACGACAATTATGTGTTTCCTTAATCCAGATAAATTGCATTGTTGCCTATTTCATTATATGAAATATAACAAATTAAAAATGAAATGAGTTATAGATGTTATGTCAAAATTTATAAGCTCATACCCTACTACAAATTCAATAAGTTGGGATTTTCAATTACATTGAAAGTATTGAAGAGATTCCTATTTCATTATATAAGAAATATAACAAATTAAAAATGAAATGAGTTATAGATGTTATGTCAAAATTTATAAGCTGATACCCTACTACAAATTCAATAAGTTGGGATTTTCAATTACATTGAAAGTATTGAGGAGATTCCCTATAGATTAGAGTTGTTGAAGTGCATAATTTTTACATATTTTCCACGGAAGGAGGAATAAAATGTAGAGTGAGGCCATAAAAGAGAGAATTTATGCCCTAAATGGTAATGGACATGTGTAGCATGCAAATATATTTGTATATTCCAAGGGCATGATCTGTAGGAGTCATATTCTAAATGGCATAATTCTCTAGAAAAAAATATAGTTGTTTGGAAAATACAAAGATGAAAGTTTGGAAATTAGTTTCTTCTAAGGAATACATTCTTTTAACTTTGAATTTTCTCAATCTCTAGGATCATTTTTTTGATAAAATGTTAGTCATTAGTTATTGTATCAAAAAACCAAATAGGCATAGATAAAATATATCTAAAATTTGAAGAAAAAAGTAGAAACTTATTTAAAACCACACAAACTATTTAAACAAAAAAAATTATAAATATATCAATTAGCAATATAAGAAGTAAAAGGAATATGTTTTGAATGTAAATTGATAAATTAATTTTTTCTTGATCTTTACCTTGAGTTGCAAATCATATTAAATTGGGGTAGAGTTTAACTTATAGATAATATGAAAATTTTCACTAAAGTTTGGGGATTCATTTTCAAACAAGATTATGATTTTTTTTTTGTTTAAAATATATTTTTTAATGTATAAATTGATTCAAACCCTGGGACACTAGAATTTTACGTATTAAATAACTTAAACACATGATTTTAAATATATTTACCAGATTTTAGCTAAAGTTAACCAACAACAATGTGAAAAAATCATTTTGATCTATTAATTATACTACACATTAAATTAGTACTAAAAATAGGTAAAATAATTAATTTAAAAATGGGTAAAATATAACATCATATTGAAAAACTTGTGGTTTTCAATGAAAACAAAATAAAACTTAAAAGAGTAATTCTACTAGTAATGAAGATGATCAATTATATTGAATGCCTTAAGATAGAAATAGAGAAATATAACAATCACTGCTTCTCAGGTTAACTTGTAATATTAACATACCCCGGGAAGGGAACACCGAAAACGAAGAGGTTAAATTTTGATTATGATTAAACTTTTGTTTATATGTAAATGTATTGAATGTAAAATTAACAATTCATTTAAAACACGTGTTGCAATGCATCTTAGTGCAAGTTAGAAATTATGGTTTAAAAAAAATAGCATAAAACATTATAACCTACACTAGTCAATGCTAAGTTAATAACGTTTAATATGAAAATCAAATTCTATAGTCTTGATATGCAATAAATTAATAAATTGAGATGTCTACACATTTACAATTTTACTCATACATAAATAATGGTGAAAAGTAACTCCTAGTAAGTATATTTATTTACATCTTATTCCTATATTTTTTTTATGCAAAGAATTGCTTAAATTATGATGGGAATTAATTGATAGATTAATTTACGTGACTACAATTCCTATTCCTGGAGGTCATCATACCCGTATCGGACACTCGCATTTTCGTGTCTTGCGTGTCTCGTGTCCCCCCATGTGAAGTGACTTCTTATTTTACTGAGATTTAAAGTTTTATGAATTCCATAATAAGTATTTCAACTTACTTCCATATGTATGTATGTTACTTCCTTATATATGCATGTAAAGTTACAAAGGATGTCTAACAGGAAACCCCTTAAGGTAATTCATCATAGTCTCTCTTATTTTGGTTTTTACTCACAATTTTTCTCTCAACAACTTTTAATTAGATCCTCATGGCTTAATTGAAAAGTTTAATTTTGAGAATTATTTTTTTGGTGCAACGAGTTCTTACAGCGTGACCTTTACGATTAAACACTAGTATTGAATATATGAATATTTATTTTTATGTTCTTTCTCTCATGAATCTTAGATTATTACTTTAATTTTTTATTCGATTAGCATAAGGCCTTATAATTAAGTTGTCTCCTTTGCAACCACTCGTCTCCTTTGCAACCACTCTCCCATATGAGAGATGTTTTTTTTGGGTAAACAAACTTGGGGTACAACTAGAACATTGGCAGGAACTTTTTTCTTTTCAACCCCCTTTTTGATTTTAAGGTAGGTTGTGCTTTATGATTAAAACATAAACCGAACATCCAAGGATTTTCCAAGTTACTCCTATATTAAAATATAATCCCTGTAATAGTTTATAATCATTATACTTAATGATACTAAAAAAAAGCCCTAATCATTATACTTAATGATACTAAAAAAAGCCCTATTGAAATGGTGCCCATTTTTATTTTCTTAATTATAATCATATTTTATTTGCAATCGTTCATATATAACCCAACCTTGTTTATATGATTATGTTTATACTTTTTAATATCATTGTGGTTGTATTTTTTAATATATAATATTGTGTAACACTGAACATATAAGCATTTTTTTTTAATAAATATAAAATATTTTCTTAATAAAAAAATAAAAATGAATATATATAGGTGATTAATTTTAATTAAAATTATTATAAGATATCAATAATCTCACTCTCTCTATGTTTCTTTAGTTTTCTAGTAGTAAAATGAATATATATAGGTGGTTAATTTTAATTAAAAGTATTATAAGACATCAATAATCCTACTCTCTCTATGTTTCTTTAGTTTGTTGGTAGTATGTGTTTTTACGAATAGTTATTTTTTTAATTTATATCCCAAAATTAATATGCATATTTGGTTACCTTTAATTAAGAATTATAAATATCAATAATCCCACTCTCACTATGCTATGTATATGTGTTTTCACTAATAATGGGTTTTTTTTTGTTCATATCCTATTTCTATCATTTTCATTTGCAGAGAATTATATTATGTTTGCAATACAAATATTTTCACTTGTGTATTTTTATGTCTATGCGACTATAACATTATGTCTGTGGTTTCTCTTTGTATTGTCTATGTTAAGGTTTTACGTTTTTTTCTTTTGCCTGTCTGTATCTTGTAGCTTTTGATAGAGAAAATAACATATTATTTGAAGTTTAATTTTAATGTATCTCTTGAATATGGATCAAGTGGAGTAGCAAGAAGGTATACATGGGAAAATGAAGGGTGTTATTGTTCGATCTCATTAATTGAAGCAATTAAGTCCAATGAATGGATGTATTTACAGTGGAGTGGAGGGAACCAGATAGACATAACAATGATATTTTTTGTAGCCATGACAAGTATTTTTATTATATTTATTTTATATTCATATTTGTATTCATTATTTATTCATTATTTTTGGTTCCATATATTAGAGTAGAATTTCTTGTTCTTCCTCAAAGCCCATAAACCACCCTATCAATCTGTCATTCTTGCACTCATTTGAATTTATTTTTCTTCCCTTGTTTTGAACTGATTTCCATTCCTTCCTCATCAAAATCTATAACTCGCCCTATCAATCAGTCATTCTTGCATTAATTTGACTTGACTCTTCCTCCTCTATTTTGACCTGATTTCCATTCCCATTTTTTTTTAATCTATATAAACCTAGCTAAGTTATGAGCTCGAGTCCAAAAGTAATGGTATACCTAAAGAGACCAAACAAGCGACCCTCTTTGATTCTTGTAGAATTCATTTATGAACAATAGCTCCATATTTATTTCTAGTGTGTCTCCTCCTGTGCTTGATAATATTGTTAAATCTTTATATTTAATTATTAATCCCTAATACCATTAATATTTTTATATACTATGTTTTTTAATTTTTTGATTTGTTTTTGGTAGACAATGCCACTAGACTGTTATTCTATTTTTCAATCACCCCTAGAAGTCCTTTTTGAAGTTGTGAAGTGAGTTTATTTGTGTCTATTCTCTATTTTCCACATGTTATATATTGCACGCTAGAAAACGTAACTTAATAAATCCGAAATTCTAGATAACCATGATATTAAATATTTCACATTTTAAGTATAATTTTATCAAATATGTTGCAATGAACTATTTAGTGTAATATGAAAGTCGATTTATGAATCATATTAGTATAAGAGTAGGTGGCTTTGGGTAATTTGTAGGAATTTCCAAAGGATCTAGATTCTTTTAAGTAGAAAGTTGTAAAACCCCACCTATGGCCAATAAATCTATTAAAAACCCTCGAGATGTGTCAAATGAGAGGTTCTCAAGGCTAGAAGAAGAGAATATAGATATCAACCATAACATGAACCTCCTTATGCAAGATCTTGAAAACAAGTTGGGAGCTAATGAAGGTGGATGTTCCAACTCAGAGGTCAAATTGGAGGGGAAATTAGGGGAGAAGGATGAACTGAAGAGGGAATCTAAGAAAGAATGAGAAAAGGAACAACCTAGTTCATGTGTCACAAACCATTCATAGTCATTGTTAAAGATGGATACAAAGTTCTACATCAAGCCATATAAGGTGAGATTGATGTTTTGAATTTAAATAACTGATTACAATAGTTAGATATTTATTTTAGTTTTCCCCACATAGAGGAAGGACATAAAATCTTAATTTAGCATCTAAAATTAGAGGGTCATGCCCAGAAATGATGGGAAATCCACACTTAAACCATGAAACTAGAGGGAGATCCTCTAGTTAATAAGTGGGAAGATTAAAAAAAAATTATCAAGTACATTTATACCCTATCATGTATCTAGAGTACTATTGGATTCAATGGAATTACTTCAAGAAAAGACGAGGGTTGAGTGTATAGGAGTACATGAAATTTAAGAAGATGAAAATAATCTTGGGTATCTCTCCAAAGAAGCGAGAAATGATCCTCAAGTATTTGAGGGGTTTAAATAGATGTCTACCTAAGTAAGACATTTTCAAATCCATCACAATGATGAGCCTTGTGTACAGGAAAAATACGTAGAGAACATGCACCAATAGAAAGGGAGATAAAGATTTTCAAAGTAGAAGTATTAACATTAAGAATTATAGGAGGAGGAAAAGAAGTGGAAAATGGGGAAAGAAAAAAAGACAATAGCAATAGCACATCAATGAAAAGATCTAAACAACCACTAAAACCATTGTAACATTGAAGGTCATTTAGAGGAGAAGTGTTGGAAGTTGCATCTAGAGCTAACCTCAAACAACCAAAATAATGATACTAAGAATGCAAATATCATGGCCATAGATTCATGGAATCAGGTGGAAATAATCTCATATGTGGATGAGAACATTGTAAATTCATTAATGCAGAAGGGGATGAATTTAAGTATCCTTCAAAAATAAGAAGAGAAGGAAATGACCATACTCTTCCATATAAAGACACAAGTCAAGAAGATTAAAATTGATGGTCTATTGGACTCTTGATCATATGAAAATATCATAGCAATAATTTTTCTTCTAAAATTGGGATTGAAGACTCATGAACATCCTAGCCCATAGACATTAGGATGTGTCAAAATGGAGGAAAAGTTAAATGTAAAAAAACCTATGCATAATCAAATTTACTATTATTAATAATTTTATAAATGAAGTAGAGTTAGATGTAGTTCCACTTAATGTATGTGGATTTATGTTTGGAAGTGCTTATCTGTACATGTGGGATGTAATATTTGTGAAAATATCCATCTAGTACCACCTCATCAAGGATGGAAAATCCTTCAGAATCAACATGCATGAGGGAAACTTGAATTTTTTTTGGTAAGTGCCAACTAGGCAAAGAAACTAATCAGATCTAGAGAGAAGTATGCTTTACTATTTTTAAGAGAAAATTATTCTGTAGAAGAGTTAGTGAGAGGAACATCATCCCTATAGAGGTCTATGAAAGAACAAAAAAAACAATTGAAATAGTTGCTACATGCATACAAGGGTGTGCTTAAGAATCCTAAAGGGCTACCACTCAAGAGGGAAGTGGAGCATTAGATCAAATTTTTTCCAAACTCTCCATTACCAAACATTGGGTTGTACAGGTAATTATTTATAAACAAAAATGAGTTGAAGAAGTAGTTGTAATAACCATAAAAATATGGTGTTATTCGACCAAGTACCTCACATGTGGGTCACCCATTATAATTATGCCTAAGAAGGATGTGTGATCTAAATGGAAAGTGGCAGCCACCCAAGGTATTCATCCACCAATGGTATAATTTATCCACCCATGGAATTTACCCATGGTATTGTAAGTGGAATCCACCCATGGTATTCATCCACCAATGGTATTTATCCACCCATGGAATTTACCCATGTTATTTTTTATCTTTGATAACAACTAGGTTTGTCTATGTTGGTCTTAAGTAAGTTAGGTTAGGTCATTAGGGTGAAATAAGGTCATGAAGTTCATTAATTTTCAAAAAATTTACATATGTGGGGGTCTTAAAGGTCATCATCAAGGTGATAGGTTTCAATGTAAAAAAAAATCCCAAAAATATCTCGTGCATAAGTTCAATTAGCCATTTCATGTAAATTTGGCACTTCTACACAATTTTGTTGCGAAATTAGTGTAAAATAGTCAGAATTGGCTATGAACTTGCCTAAAAACTCTTTTTTAAAAGAAAGCTAAATTTTTGGTATTTTTGAAGCATTTAATGCATTTCAAAGAGCATATGATTCATCAAAAGAGTTGAGGACTGTCATTGGGACACCTGTCGATGAAGATCATTAAGAAAAAGGATGGCATGGCTCCCAACACACCATTTTAGCCACCTCACCAATACACAACTCATCTTCAAATTCAAAATATAAGGACCTAAAATCTAGCATGAAAATTTTGCACCTAATCATGGTTGTTGACTCCTCAACATTTCAGTATGGTTTAATGGAGATGGTGTAAGAAGAACTGAAGAAAAATGGTTTTAAAAATTATTGTAATGGGTGACCCTGCTACCCCTTGAAAGATGGTAAGACATATTTTTTGGAAAATTTTGTATTAGGATACTCTATCAAATAAGTTACAGAGCTGTGAAATTTTTTTTTGGAGGTAAAGAGTGAAAATTTCAAAATCTGGAAAAGACAGGAAAGTGCATAGCGAGCTCCGGGCTTAAAGATGAGTTTTTGCTACGAACTCAATGCAGAATTTTTTGAGGTAAAATTTCCTAAATATATCATGAAAGGGGTGAATAACAACATGTTCTTACCTTATTTTACCTAATTAGGACTCCTCCCATAGGTAAAAAATTCAGAAAAAGTGTAGAAGGTGGTGAAACAAAAACGCTATGAACTTTCCCGAACTTTCTCAGTACATGATTGTTTTAGAAGTAAACTCTCAACTTCAATTTATGACCAAAATGAAAAATAAATTTAAACATATGAAGGAGGTTTTTATTTAGAATATTCCCATATAAAAAACCACTCTCATGTTTTGTAAATCAATCTGGGTTTTGGAAATTATGCACTCATCTTTTAGGCCTATTTTTCAGAATTTTTGCGAATCAGCATTTGTGCAAAAATTGTAAAATTCAACTTGGAAGAAGCATCCACTGTGCATAATTACACATCAGTCAGTGCAAAGACACTTAAATTAGTTGGTTTCATTTTTATAAGAGTTATGAAAGGTATTTATTGAACTATTTAATGAAAGAAGAGTCATTTTTGTGTTCAAACTCTGCCAAACTAAAAATATCCCTAGGAAGTCTCAAGTGATGTAATCCTATTTGAAATAGGTATCTCGAGGTAGGAATTCTAAGCTAGCAAGGTGGAAAACCATTTGTATGAGTCCCGACTCTATAAGTGAAGGATTTTTAGAGTTAGAGAGGGGTTTATTGATGTTATGACCAATGCTTGCTATTATAATCATTTTTCTACTCAGCTTTAATATATATACTGCGTATTTCATACTCCGAGATTATTTTTTAAAGTCTGTTAGTGTGTTTAGTATCCTTTATATATTCAATTTTAATTAAGCTTACTTCTACATAATTACTTGGAATTCATAAATTATTATGCTCCAAATTCCTTTATGTATCCTTGTTTGTTGTCATAGTTATTTTTGTAAGAGCTCATATGCCCTCAACTTCCATGAATGATATTTTTATGTAATTGAGTTTCATAATGAATCCATGCCCAATGGTAGGAATCACACATCTTTCACCTACAAAAAATCATTCAAATGACATCCGAGAGTTATTCATCTTCTTTTAAGCTTCATTATTGAATATCATATATTTTCTTGAGATATCCTCTCTAGTTCAAAGAGCTAAACTGCCAACCCTAAGTGGTTTGAAATAGTTACATTAGATTGACTATTGAGCAACCCAATTAGTCTCAATTTGGGTGATAACATTTTTGTGCATCTATCAAAGAGCCCGAAGTGACATTTTCCCTGAAAATTTTGTGCTCAATCAGTAACTACTGAACTCTTGAAGTGTAGCAGGAGATCATACAATTCAAAGGTTTTACTTCTCACCTTGGTGACTCCATTCTTAAAGAAATTTTAGAAATTCAAAGCTTCATGGTGACTCCACTACTTCAATATCAATATCTTGATGAAGTTCCCAAGATGAATTCTACTACAAGAATAAATCCTATGTATACTCCTATGGATAAGTCTCACGTCTCCATGGTTTTCCAATCGTATGGCTCATGTTGATTGGTCAACCCATCTTCCCATTTTCAAATATGAAAAGAAAGTTGATGTTGTTATGCATTTGGTTAAATTCCACATACATGTATGTAGACCGAGGGTTGAGCTTCCCGAGATTGTTCTCATCAAGATGTTTACTGGTTACCCTAGAAGACAAAGCTAGATTATGGTGATGAAGGGTTGAAATCAAGAAGCTTGTGTTCTCTTAAAGATTTCCATGCTAGAATATTTTTTTTGAACATTGATGGGGAAGTCTCATCCTTTTATCATCACTTTTCAAGGATATTGTAATCTTTGGAACGGGTTTCAATCAATATATTAAAAGAATTCATGATGATGTAGTAATCGGATGGATGATGAGGAGATATTAGAGGAACTTTATGAATTTTATCTCACAAGCTAGATGTTAGTGATGATTAAGAAATGTTCCAAAAAAGAAAATGTCTCTTCTTTTTGCTTGAAGATAAAATAGATCATAAATTTGACAAACTAAGTTATATCCCATGAAATTTGTGAAAGTTTTCAACATATTTTTCAATATTTAGATGATAAAGAGGAAGATAAAGATGGTCAGTTACAAGGGATCTTCACTTTTTTTCATTTTACTGAACCTTTTGAACGCTGAGTGAACATGAAAATGGGCAACAGTTAGAAGAAAATTTTATGTGAAACATAAGTTTCTTTTCATCGTGAGGAGGAGGTTGATTCCTTGAGTCTACTTGAATTTTTTTCATGAAGAAGCCCTAATAGACAAATAATCGACAACTTTTTCGATCTACAAGTTATTGTCCCATAATGTCTTGTTGCGGATTTAAATGATCAAAAATATTTTGTTTGGTAGGTGCATAATTCTATGATTCGCTTCTATTGAATATTTTTGGGAACGTTCAAAGTCTTATCCCGAAAAATGATGTTACAAATCTAAGCTATGAAATAGGTTATGGCTCTATGGGGAGTGAGGGTTTGAAGCATATTCTATTTTCAAAGTTTTGCAACAATCTTCAGAAAAATTCTCATGCATGTTGTATGAAATCCATAAAAAATTTAGAAGGTTAAAATAACTCATTTAAAAATATTTTATGTTAGCTCAAAATGGGGTTTTCTTTATAGAATTTTTATTTTGTTTCTGGTTTGAGATATTTGAGCAATTGAAGTTACACATTTCTCGGGAATGTTATGCGACCACTCAGTACCATGAGTTTGGTGAATAATTTTCTCACACCACAAGTCATCAAAGTTTAAGTGTATTATATCAATGGAAATATCTCTTCAATACCTCAAATGTGTCTTTCACGAAATTTTATTTCATCTCCCGTAGTAGAAGTTATCGCCAAAGTTGGTCAAGAAGAGGTCTATTGCTAGAAAAAAAATTAATTTTGAAAAGAATCCTTTACAACATCTCATTGGATAGGAGAATATACTCGTATAAGCCACCATATTGAGAAGCATCACGATTATGGGTCAACCACAAACCAAGGTTATGGTTCAAATCCATACAAACCCTGGTCATCGAAGTCCATATTCCAGGTCACACACTGATAGTTTCATAGTTGGTCACAAGCATTACAAGGTATTTCTATCCATGGATATTCTTTGGCCATCATGGTTATGGGTCTTCCAAAAACCTATGCTTCACCAAAGTCCATTTTATAGGCTGAAAAATTTTAGTATCATAGTTGGTCACAAGCATTACAAGGTATCTCTATCCTTCAATCTTTGTTCATCATGGTTATGGTTTAACCACACAAAATTCTTCTCTTAGATGGCTCTTCATATTAAATAAAGTATTCTCGTAGAGGGAACTTCATGCAATGGGGACCATTGCTTCTTAAGGAGGGAGGAATTATCTCGAATGGAAAGTGGCATCCACCAATGGTATTCATCCACCCATGGTATTAGTAAGTGGCATCCACCCATGATATTCATCCACCCATACGTATTTATCCACCCATGGTATTATGCAAGTGGCATCCACCCATGGCATTCATTCACCCATGGTATTTACCCACTCATGGAATTTACATGTGATATTGTAATTAAAAAATGCTATAAGTAACTAGTCTCATTTTGTAAAAAATGACAGATTATCCACCACAATTTAGCTTTTACAATTATTCTCTATTTAAAAAATAAAAAAATAAAGCATCTTTTTGGTTTTTTTTACTTTGTGTTCTCATCTTTTTTTTGGCATTTCAATTTTTTTATACCTTGGGCCTCCCCCAAGATTTGGATCAATGTGATTTGGTGGATGTGCATTGGTTACACGGTTTTAAACAAAATTATGCTAAAAAATGGTTACCCCTTACCCATGATATATGATCTATTGTGCAACAAGATAAATACTTAAGCAAGCTAGACTTAAAATCAGGTATCACGAGGTTTGAGTCAATGAAGAGTGTTGACCACACTTCCTCAACTACCCCATAGCGGTACACCCCCATTTTTTCAAATGGGATTCTTCATGTTCGACGTGGTTGCGCCATTCAGATTCCATCATCAATCATTGAGTCGACGGTTTATAATGATGTAAACCCATTCGCATTTTATGATGTAAATGATCTAAGTAAGACCGTCCATGTATGTAACAACCTAGGTAAGCCTAGTATGTTGTTGATGATCTCTATCCTAGAAGGTTTTTTGTCTCTCAACGATTCCGCGGTGATCGGCCAGAGTTTTTTCCCTCAGCCTCACCCCAAAGCTAGGGTGGATTTTGTCATCGGCATGCTAAGTGAGTCCTAGTGTTCTATCGAGTCCTTGTAAAAGTAGTTTGAACTACTTGGTCTACTAGATCATATTTTGAGTCGCGAGACTTGGGTATCTATTTGAGGTCTATACGAAGATGGTTTTCCCCCTTCATGTATGTAAATGTATTATCTCATGTAAAGAGAGGGTTGGAAAAAATAACTATAATCCCTCTTAGTCAATTAATTAAATTTTACGGTCAATTAATTAATAAGAATCCTAGCGAGAAATTTAATTAATTTAGGGTCTAAATTAGGATTAAATCCTTAAAGGAAAATTTGTTGGTCCTTGGAAAATGATTTTTGTGACCCCGAACTTGAGGAATATTGAAATTTTAAGAAATATTGGACCCATGGGCCTTGGTGGTTAAGTCAAGGTCAAAATTTTTGGGTAATTAACTCAAAAATAATATTTTTTGAGTTTAATTAAAAATAAAATTAAATGATAAATTCGTTTTCCCCAAAATTTTAATTCAACGCTCGGATTAAAAGATAATTTAATCTTTTGGACGGCTGAGATTATTTTAGCGAGGATCATCCAAACAAACGTTAGAGATCTTGTCGTATAAATTTAGAGGTCTTTTTCATTTTTTGAATCATCCGATCTCGGGATCGTGCACTTGCTCTTAGAAGCTCTTGTAAACTTTTGAGACAAAAGCTAAAGACTTTGGGGTTACAAATACGGATGTTCCTTCTCGGATCTATGTGGTGGTGTCTGCGAACTCCGCTACTTTGTTTCTTGTATTTTATGGTTGATGGCCTTCATGGATTAATGCATATATGTATATGTATTATGCGATTTTACGGGTTTATAAAATAACATTCGAGTTTTCTAAGGGTCTCATGTTGTTTTCACAATCTCTTTATCAATCTAAGGTACGGATCTAAGTGTGCACGAATTTTTTTTTAAATTGGGCGTGCGAAGTCTTCGGTTGGACCAGGCCGACTCCCAATAAACATAAATACGATAAAGCTCTTTATTTGTTAAATTCCGGGTCTATCTTACGATATTTGTGATTTTGCGAGTTTCGAAGGCTTGTGCCTCTCACTTAAACTTTAAATTTCTGAAAATAATTTTAAATGGATTTTAAATCTGACCTTCGAGGTTTAAATTTGTAAAATAGTTGTAAATTTGTAAAAAAAAATTAGGAGCGCGACGGTTTATTTGTTTCATGGTGCGTATATCTTCGGATGCGGTTATTTCTTGCGAGTTCGGGAATTAAAATCGGAAATTTTTTAAGATCTAGGGCGGATGCGGTTTCCAAAGAGGAAGATGCAGCCCTCAAAGGCGCACGCTGTGGGCAAATACAGGCATTATTGGTTTCAAGAAGCTTTTAAAATCTAAAGTTTGGAACAATCGAATTCTTTGGACGTACGGGTTTCTCTCTACATAACGTTGCCTCAACACCCGCATTTTCTTCCTACCACCATACATTGAGTTGATCTTCTTTGCCTTCGACTTCCATGAATCATCGACCCAAGCTCCGATACGCAATAAAAAAGCACGCAATAAAAATTTCGAAGTTATCCTGTCCCGTCGAGCCCTCCCTTCGATTTTTTCCCTGCACCAAGCGCAAAACGACCGGTCAAAAAAAAAAAAAAAAATCGAACCGCGTACCCTTCATTCTCTTTTTAACCCCTCGCATCCGGATCTGCTGACCTTAGCCGACGTCTTGCTTGCACACGTTTTCATTGACCTGCCAAACAACAACGCACGCACACATGAATTTCTCTGTCCGTCGACCTGCCATACGACAAACGCACGCACACATGAATGCGATCGGTTTCACTTTTGGATGGAAGGGGTTCAAGTCGATTTTTATTTAATGTGGATAGCTTTAGTTTAGTTGATTTTCATTGTAGTTTTAGTTGATGAGTTTAGCGTTATAAAATCTCTCGCGTAGTTTTAGATAGTATAGGTTTTTGTTTTTAATGTTTGTGTTGTTCGAGTTTTAATTTTTAGTGGTAGCGTAATGTTTAAATTTCGTCCCCCTTTTTATTTGTTTTGGTGGTAGCATTTTTTGTGATTAGTTCTGAATTTAGTTCATTTTGTCATTTTAGTCTTAGGTTTTTTGCCTTTTCGATTCGGGTTATTTTTGTTTTAAACTTTAACTTTAGTTTTAAATTTAGTTTAATTTTTTAGAAATTCTAACTTTTAGTTTCACTTATTTTTATTTAAAGTTTAAATTTAGATTTTTTTTAATACAGTTTCTAGATTAGAAAAATAAAAAAAAATAAAAAAAAATAAAAAATTTCAAAAAAAATCAAAACTTAAAAAAATTTCCCATTTTTTATAGTCAAATGTGCTAATTTTGTTTTTATCTAAAGTTTGACTATAGAGATTTTCACGGATCGAAATTAATTGAAGCATCATAAATGCGGGAAATCTTTCAAACCTACGGCATTCTCATATTTTTGTGAGTTCAGATTATTCATGGTTGTGACGTTTTCAATTAAACATCATTGTTCCTAATAAGTAGTAGTTAATCATCATTTTGTTTATAATTGCATAACGGGATTTTGTTTGACTCCATAAGGCCTTGGTCTTTAACGTGAAATCTAATGTTTGTGGAATCTTGTTCATTTTATCGAAGTATTTGATGTTTTAGGTACGTGTCCTCCTGGATTTATCATCCTCATTTATAATGGGTCTACCTCCCTTAGCACAAGAAGGCCGGCTTAAAGAGAGAGATTGGGGATAAAGGTGATAGCCCCCGATGCGAGCCGTTGTCACGATTACTGAACAATACGGCGATATGAAAGAGGATATATAAGACCACCTTCAAAACTAGACAACGTCTTTTGAGTGGTTAGTTATGATATTTGGCCTATGCGATGAACCAACTACATTCATGAAGTTAATGAATGATATATTATGCAATTTTATGAAAGTTCATTTTTTATTATCTATTCACATGATTTACTAGTATACATTGCTACTAAATGGGAGCACATCTCTTACATTTGATGTAGGTGACTAAAAACTTTACAAGAAGCACTATTGTTGGCAACACCTCAAAAAAGTGTGATTTTTCACAATATCCTTTGGTGTATTTTGGATATGTGATAGGTGGAGGAGAGTTGGAGATAGGATCCTTCCAAGATGGAGGTCATCAAGAAGTGGTTAGTAAGGCTTATTAAATCTTTTTCGAGGTTATTAGTTTTTTTGAGCGACGATAGTACTTGAAGAAATTCACTAGAATTGTTTTAGTAGTAGGCAACACCACTCCATACCATAATGTCAAGTGGAAAGAGTTTCAGTGGGGAAGGAAACATGGAAGATCCTTTGCAATGTTAAAGAGGAAGATCACTTAAGCATTGTTTCTAGCATTACTAAAATTACGATATCCCTTCGAAGTGGAGACATATGCATGTGGGCATGCTATGGGAGCACTATTGATGATAATTAATTAAATTGAAAAAATACAAAATTCATACAAATGTAAAATAAAATTAAAACAATAACTCAGCATACTAATACTAGAAATCTCTAATAAAAGAATAAACCAATATAGATAATAAAAGAATAAACCAATATAGATCTATTTTAACCTAGATATGTTATGCACTGATCAATTATGTTTTTATTTTATTGTAATCCCTCTCAATGCTTAATAAATATTGGACTAAAATATATCAATGCTAATATGCATATCAAACCCATTAACAAATCACTAGAACCCAAGTAGGTAACATACTAGCATTGTCACTACATTATGTCCCGCCTAAAAAAAAGGATTGAAATTTGAATTTTTGAATGGGAACACACTTGACAAGTGGTGGAAGTTCCATGATAATAGCCTCAAACATATATGAAGTGATTTTATCATCATAAGCAACAACTATATGACTTAGAGTCCTCAATGAAATATATGAAAACTCAATTTTATCACCATAAGCAACAACTAGGTGATTACGGTGTCAACTTTGCCTTAATGCACATGACAACAAAAAACCAAAATAGGAGAGCTAGAAATAATAGCAAATTCCTAACAAAGTGATCAAGCATGAATAGTTATTAAGTATGTTCATGAAATCCCAAAATTTGGGATTTGAACATTTTTCTTCTTATTCTTATCATGTATGCAAGTGATTATGATCATGAAAAGGAAAAACAATAAAAGTGGTTTAAGGATACAATAACATTATTCTTGGGCTAAACATTAAGAAGGAATCATATAGAAGTGTATTTTCGCATAAACTAAACTCTTCTTATTAATTTGTGTGCTTTTATATTTAGCGTCTAGTGCCTAACAATGCAATCTAAGATATTTCTATATTTTGTAACTAGAGAGACGAAAAAATAGAATTGAGAATTTGTTCTTATTGTTTAAATCATGTCTACAAATTATTGTGGTCATATATGGAAATTATGTTTCCTTAAGTAGTTAAATTCCATTGTTTCCTATTGCATTATATGAAATATGATGAATTAAAAATGAAATGAGTTATAGATGTTATGTCAAAATTTATAAGGTGATACACTAATAAAAATTCAATAAGTTGGGGTTGTCAATTGGAGATTCCCTATAGATTAGAGTTGTCGAAAAGCATAGTTTTTACATCTTTTCCATGGAAGGAGGAATACAATGTAGAGTGAGGTCATAAAAGAGAGAAGTTGTGCCCTAAATGAGTAATGGACATCTGTAGCATGAAAATATATTTATATATGCCAAGGGCATGATCTCGTAGGAGTCATATTCTAAATGGCATAATGCTCTAGAAAAAAAATATAGTTGTTTGAAAAATACAAAGATGCAAGTTTGGAAATTAGTTTCTTCCAAGGACTACATTATTTTAACTATGAATTTTCTCAACCTTTAGGATCATTTTTTTGATAAAATGTTAGTCATTAGATATTATATCAAAAAACCAAATAGGCATAGACAAAATATATCTAAAATTAGAAAGAAAAAGTAGAAACTTCTTTAAAAGCACACAAACTATTTAAAAAATTTACAAATATATAAATTCGAAATATAAGAATTAAAAGGAATATATTTTGAATGTAAATTTATAAATTAATTTTGGCGTTATCTATACCTTGAGTTGAAAATCATATTAAATTAGGGTAGAGTTTAACTTATAGATGAAATGAAACTTTGCATCGTGAGTTTGGGGATTCAGTTCCCAAAAAAAATTATGATTTTTTTTTGTTTAAAAATATATTTTTGAATGTATAAGTAGATTCAACCCATGGGACACTAGAATTCTAAGTATTAAACAACTTAAACACGAGATTTTTGAAGATATTTATCAAATTTTAGTTAAAATTAACCAAAAACAATGAGAAAAAATCATTTTGATCTATTAATTAGAATACACATTAAATTAGTATTGAAAATAGGTAAAATAACTAATTTAAAAATGGGTAAAATAAAACATCATATTCAAAAATTTGTGATTTTAAATTAAAAAAACAAAAATAAAAACTTAAAAGGATTAATTCTTCTAGTAATGAAAATGATCAATTATATTGAATTCCTTAAGATAGAAATAGTAGAAATATAACAATCATTGCTTCTCGGAGCAAACTTGCAATACTAGCATACCCATGAAACAGGGGAAGGGAACATCGAAGAGGGAAGAGGTTAAATTTTGATTATGGTTAAACTTTTTGATTATATGTAAATGTATTGAATGTAATTTTAACAATTCATTTAAAACAAGTGTTGCAATGCACCTTAGTGCCTCTCACTGAAGTTAGAAATTATGGTTTAGAAAAAATAGCATAAAACATTATAACTTGCACTTGTCAATGCTAAGTTAATAGTGTTTAATATGAAAATCCAATTCTATAGTCTTGTATATGCAATAAAAATAATAAATTGAGATGTCCACACATTTACAATTTTACTCATGCATAAATAATGGTGAGAAGTAACTCCTAGTAAGCATATATTTATTTACATCTTACTCCTATATTTTTTTTATGCAAATGATTGCTTAAATTATGGTGGGAAGTAATTGAGGGGGGTTAAGTTATGTGGTGACAAAAATGCCAAGTGATCACCGATATACCAATCTACTTGTTGTAAAAAAATATTGCATAAGGAAACTTTGTTGTCTAGAAGTGGAACTTATTGTAGGTTAGTTGAACACTTAGGGATAGAACACTCGTCCAACTACATTTTTTTATTGCAGGTATAAATTTCCGGTAGGCCTTATCATAGAATTTTTTGCAAATACATGGAAAAAACACCCAAAAGCTAACAAATGAGTAACTCAGTAGAATACATTTCTAATGGATTTGCTTGTTTCCTTCCTTAATGTAGATCGAAGACTTTACGAGAAAGTATAATAGTGGATATTCTTTAAAAATAATTTCGCATGCCATACTACACAATTATTGTTTAAATATAAATTAGTAACATGTTTAGAAGCCCAACTATATTTAGATGATACTTTATCTCCATACATGATCTCGATTGTGGAGGTATTCTACCATTTCCAATTCAGAATTTCGTCGAGCTTTCGACACAGATGGGTTAATGACTCTTCCATGTTTTTATATAAAATGTATTACATTAAACTAAAATTGATGCACATGGTGAGAATATGGTGGGAACATATTCTTTCAACATCTTTTACGATTATTGGAGAATATATTTAATCTGTCATTTGTGGACTTTCGAGAGAAGAGCATTGTATCTTTCGAATGTTTGGGATGGCCAAGCATGGTTGTTTACAAGATTCTTTGAAAATGTTTGTCTCTTTCTCCATCATCTTCATCATTTATATTATTATGATGATGGTTTTACGTGTCGTATTTTGATACAGAGAGCATTCTATTCTTGAACATTTTGGATGGCCAAGTATGGTTGTCACAATTGATGTAGGTGGGTGTGTGTGTGTGTGTGTGTGTGTATCTATCTCTCTCTCTCTCTCTCTCTCTATATATATATATATATATATATATATATATATATATATATATATATATATATTTATTTATTTATTTATTTATTTATTTTGTGTTTGATTTAGCGAATTAGATTTAGGTGGAGTTTTATGAGGGTTATTGGACTTTTAGGGTTATATTTTTGTTAGGTTAGCAAAGTTTCCAAACTTACTTTAGAAATACCAAACTTATATTTTGTAAGTTGGTAAAGTTTCAAAAACTTTCTTAAAATCATAGGTTAATTCGACAAATCACAAATAGTTTAACAAACAAGAAATTATTAAATTTATTTTAATTTTAAAATTAATAAATATAATATAAATAAAAAATAAAATTATTAAATGCATATATCGAAATAAAAAAATTGATTGAAAATTATACATTTAACTTAAAGAATGTTTCACCTAGTATACAAAGCATTTTTTTAATTTTAGATTTATAATAAAATTAAAAAGAACCAAATAATCTAAATAAAAGTTATATATTATTTAAATAAGAATATACTAGCACAACCACATTAGTAAAAACTAATGTGGTTGATATACCCGATATAGCGTATATAAAAGTAGATTTACAACCGACATTTACCAATGTGGTTGATATACGCCGATAGGCACATATATCCCACTACCCATCACATTAATTTATATATCAATAAATAAATATTATATATAATAAATTTATTATATTAACTTGAAAAAATATATATTATATATTAATAAGAATAATAATATATTAAATATATAAATTATGATTAAAATCACAAAAAAATATTTTATATATATTAATAATATTATAAAAATATTAAAAATATTTATTAATATATTAAAAATATTAACTATATACATACTATAAATTAACTTGAAATATATAATATATATTAATATAAAAAAATATTAATAATATATAGTAATTTAATATATCTACGTGGCTATATTATTAATAAAGCAAAAAAGAACTAATAATATATTAATAATATATATTATATCATAGTTGGTTATATTATTAATAATATATATTAATAATATTATAATATTACTAATAATCATTATTAATAAATATTAGAATATTTATTTATAATGATTATTAGTCACATTATAATCTAATATTTCTTAATAATAATTATTAGTAATATTATAATATTATTTATATTACTAAATAAATATTATAATATTATGAATATTTATTATTAATAATGAATATTAATAATATTATAATATTACTAATAATCATTATTAATAAATATTTGAATATTTATTTATAATTATAATTAGTAATATTATAATATTATTAATATTACTAAATAAATATTAAAATATTAATAATATTATAATATTAGAAATAATCATTATTAATAAATATTTGAATATTTATTTATAATGAATATTAGTAATTTTATAATATTATTAATATATAAAAAATATATTATATATTTTCTATATTATAATAAGTATTAATAATATATATTAAAAATATTTATTAATATATTTTTCAAGAATGTCACATTTGATCATGGATGACATTGATCAATTATTCATATTATAAACCAAAAGAACTAATAAACCCAAGGGTTTAATATTATAAACCAAAGGAATTGGTGAACCCAAGGGACAACCATTACCCAACAAATTATAAACCAAAAGGAATTGGTGAACCCAAGGGAATTGATTTAAACATTGAGACAATTGTTGTCACAATGCGACGTTGGACAAACTATGACCATGGTTGGCCATGGGTGATTTTCATATTGAGACAATGTTTCTCATAATGTGTCATTTGATCATGGATGAAAATTGATCGATTATTCATATTATAAACCAAAGAAAGTGGTGAACCCAACGGAAAATCATTACCCAAAAAATTATAAAGCAAAGGAATTGGTGAACCCAAAGGGAATTGATTTAAACATTGAGACAATTATTGCCACAATGCGACGTTGGGCCAAGTATGACCATGGTTAGCCATGGGTGATTTTCACATTGATACAATGTTTGTCAGAATGTGACATTTGATCATGGATGACATTGATCCATTATTCATATTATAAACTAAAAAACTAATAAACCCAAGGGTTTAATATTATAAACCAAAAGGAATTAGTGAACCCAAGGGACAACCATTACCCAAAAAATTATAAACCAAATTAATCACAACTCCAAGGGAATTGATTTAAACATTGAGACAATTGTTGTCACAATGCGACATTGGACCAACTATGACCGGGGGTTGGCCATGGGTGATTTTCATATTGAGACAATATTTGTCGTGAATCGTGACATTTTGATCATTGATGACATTGATCGATTATTCATATTATAAACCAAAAAAAACTAATAAACCCAAGAGTTTAATATTATAAACCAAAGCAAGTGGTGAACCCAAGGGAAAAATCATTACCCCAAAAAATTATAAACCAAAGGAATTGGTGAACCCAATGGAATTGATTTAAACATTGAGACAATTGTTGTCGCAATGCGACGTTGGGCCAAGTATGACCATGGTTGGCCAAGGGTGATTTTCATATTGATACAATGTTTGTCGGAATGTGACATTTGATCATGGATGACATTGATCGATTATTCATATTATAAACCAAAAAAACTAATAAACCCAAGGGTTTAATATTATAAACCAAAGGAATTGGTGAACCCAAGGGACAACCATTACCCAACAAATTATAAACCAAAAGGAATTGGTGAACCCAAGGGAACACCATTACCCAACAAATTATAAACCAAAAGGAATTGGTGAACCCAAGGGAATTGATTTAGACATTGAGACAAATGGTTGTCCCAATGACGACGTTGACCAACTATGACCATGGTTGGCCATGGGTGATTTTCATATTTGAGACAATGTTTCTCATAATGTGTCATTTGATCATGGATGACATTGATCGATTATTCATATTATAAACAAAAAAAACTAATAAACCCAAGGGTTTAATATTATAAACCAAAGCAAGTGGTGAACCCAAGGGAAAATCATTACCCAAAAAATTATAAACAAAAGGAATTGGTGAACCCAATGGAATTGATTTAAACATTGAGACAATTGTTGTTGCAATGCGACGTTGGGCCAAGTATGACCATGGTTGGCCAAGGGTGATTTTCATATTGATACAATGTTTGTCAGAATGTGACATTTGATCATGGATGACATTGATCGATTATTCATATTATAAACCAAAAAACTAATAAACCCAAGGGTTTAATATTATAAACCAAAGGAATTGGTGAACCCAAGGGACAACCATTACCCAACAAATTATAAACCAAAAGGAATTGGTGAACCCAAGGGAATTGATTTAAACATTGAGACAATTGTTGTCACAATGCGACGTTGGACCAACTATGACCATGGTTGGCCATGGGTGATTTTTATATTGAGACAATGTTTCTCATAATGTGTCATTTGATCATGGATGACATTGATCGATTATTCATATTATAAACCAAAAAAACTAATAAACCCAAGGGTTTAATATTATAAACCAAAGCAAGTGGTGAACCCAATGGAAAATCATTACCCAAAAAATTATCAACCAAAGGAATTGGTGAAACCAAGGGAATTGATTTAAACATTGAGACAATTATTGTCACAATGCGACGTTGGGCCAAGTATGACCATGGTTGGCCATGGGTGATTTTCATATTGATACAATGTTTGTCAGAATGTGACATTTGATCATGGATGACATTGATCGATTATTCATATTATAAACCAAGGGAATTGGTGAACCCAAGGGACAACCATTACCCAAAAAATTATAAACCAAAGTAATTGGCGAACCCAAGGGAATTAATTTAAAGATTGAGACAATTGTTGTCACAATGCGACATTGGACCAACTATGACTAGGGTTGGCCATGGGTGATTTTTATATTGAGAAAATATTTGTCAGAATGTGACATTTGATCATGGATGACATTGATCGAGTATTCATATTATAAACCAAAATAACTAATAAACCAAAGGGTTTAATATTATAAACTAAAGGAATTGGTGAACCCAAGGGACAACCATTACCCAACAAATTATAAACCAAAAGGAATTGGTGAACCCAAGGGAATTGATTTAAACATTGAGACAATTGTTGTCACAATGCAACATTGGACCAAGTATGACCATGGTTGGCCATGGGTGATTTTCATATTGAGACAATGTTTGTCAGAATGTGTCATTTGATCATGGATAACATTGATTGATTATTCATATTATAAACCAAAAAAACTAATAAACCCAAGGGTTTAATATTATAAACCAAAGGAATTGGTGAACCCAAGGCAAAATCATTACCCAAAAAATTATAAATCAATGGAATTGGTGAACCCAAGGGAATTTATTTAAACATTGAGACAATTGTTGTCACAATGCAACGTTGGACCAAGTATGACCATGGCTAGCCATGGGTGATTTTCATATTGATACAATGTTTGTCAGAATGTGACATTTGATCGTGGATGGGGTTTAATATTATAAACAAAAGCAAGTGGTGAACCCAAATAAACCCAAGGGTTTAATATTATAAACCAAAGGAATTGGTGAACCCAAGGGAATTGATTTAAACATTGAGAAAATTGTTGTCACAATGTGACGTTAGACCAACTATGACCATGGTTGGCCATGGGTGATTTTCATATTGAAACAATATTTTTCAGAATGTGACATTTGATCGTGGATGACATTAATCGATTATTCATATTATAAACCAAAGGAACTAATAAACCGAAGGGTTTAATATTATAAACCAAAGGAATTGGTGAACCTAAGGGAAATCCATTACCCAACAAATTATAAACCAAAGGAATTGGTGAACCCAAGGGAATTGATTTAAACATTAAGAGAATTGTTGTCATAATGCGACGTTGGACCAACTATGACCATGGTTGGCCATGGGTGATTTTCATATTGAGACAATATTTGCCAGAATGTGACTTTTGATTATGGATGACGTTGATCGATTATTCATATTATAAACCAAAAGAACTAATAAACCCAAGGGTTTAATATTATAAACCAAAGGAATTGGTGAACCCAAGGGAAATCCATTACCCAAAAAATTATAAACCAAAGGAATTAGTGAACCCAAGGGAATTGATTTAAACATTGAGACAATTTTTGTCACAATGGGACGTTGGACCAACTATGACCATGGTTGGCCATGGGTGATTTTCATATTGAGACAATATTTGTCACAATGTGACATTTGATCATGGATGACATTGATCAATTATTCATATTATAAACCAAAAGAAAAGGAATTGGTGAAACCAAGGGAATTCATTTAAACATTAAGACAATTGTTTTCATAATGCAACGTTGGACCAACTATGACCATGGTTGGCTGTGGGTGATTTTCATATTGAGACAATATTTGCCAGAATGTGACATTTGATTATGGATGACATCGATCGATTATTCATATTATAAACCAAAAGAAATAATAAACCGAAGGGTTTAATATTATAAACCAAAGGAATTGGTGAACCCAAGGGAAATCCATTACCCAACAAATTATAAACCAAAGGAATTGGTGAACCCAAGGGAATTGATTTAAACATTGAGACAATTGTTGTCACATTGCAACGTTGGACCAACTATGACCATGGTTGGCCATAGGTGATTTTCATATTGAGACAATATTTGTTAGAATGTGACATTTTATCATGGATGACATTGATCGATTATTCATATTATAAACCAAAAGAACTAATAAACCCAAGGGTTTAATATTGTAAACCAAAGGAATTGGTGAACCCAAGGGAATTGATTTAAATTATTTGTTTTGTTTAGGGAATGAAACATTTAAGAATAATATATATATATAAATTAAATGAGAAATATAAGTTTTTTTTCTCTTCTTGCATCAAAATATGTTATTGATTGAGCACAAAAGGAATTAGATATCTCTATCATATAGGGTTTTCTAATGCATCTATTGGCCCAATAACGTTTTTAATTAAAATGAACCAAACATATATAATTTTTTTTGTTCTCATTATAGTTGACATTATTTCTTAATTTAATGAACATTTTATTTTTATTTTAGGAAAGATGTGTCAAAGCTAGAGTAAGCATAAAAGAAATTACACATCTCATACACTTTTAATAAAAAAATAATAAACATTGTATTACTTATACTACCAAATTTATATTTTTAAACCTTTTTAATATTTTATTTTCCTAAATTAATATTTAAAACATATGATATAAAAAACTTAATTTTTTAAAGTAAACTTTAAGTTTTATTTATATTATTAATTTCATTTTTTTTTTATTATAAAAAAATTAATAATGATAATTAATAATAATGATTATTGTTTATTAAAATTTATCCTAAAATTAAAAGAAATAGAATTCGTTTAAATTTTGTATGTTAAAAATAAAAAAACACTCCAAATTATTATATAAAAAAATCAATAATAAAATTAATATTTCCTAAATAAAATCTAATATAAAAAATTATTTATTGAATTTATATTTATAATTTATTTGAATGACTTTCAAATGTAAAACTATATTTTATGGTTTTCAAATCATATAGTACGTTCAAGTTAGTGTGATTTGTTCCAATCTATATTTTTTTAAATACATGGTTATTTAAAATGAGTTGGTCACAAGCATTACAGGGTATCTCTATCCTCAGATCTTTTATCATCATGGCTATGGGTTGACGACACAAAACGCTTCTGTTCAGTGGCTCTTAATAATAAATAAAGGCTTCTCAGGAGGGAACGTCATGCAATGGGGACCATTGCTTCTTAAGGAGGGAGGAATTATCTGAATGGATAGTGTCATCCGCCAATGGTATTCATCCACCCATGGTATTTATCCACCCATGGAATTTACCCATGGTATTTTAAGTGTCATCCACCCATGGTATCCATCCACCCATAGTATTTATCCACCCATGGTATTATAAGTGGCATCCACCCATGGCATTCATTCACCCATGGTATTTACCCACTCATGGAATTTACACGTGGTATTGTAACTAAAAAATGCTATAAGTAACTAGTATCGTTTTGTAAAATGAAAGATTTTCCACCACAATTTAGCTTTTACAATTATTCTCTATTTAAAAAATAAAAAAATAAAGAAAAAAAAAACTTTTTGGTTTTTTTTACTTTGTGTTCTCATCTTTTTTTTGGCATTTCAATTTTTTTATACCTTGGGGGCCTCCCCCCAAGATTTGGATCAATGTGATTTGGTGGATGTGCATTGGTTACACGGTTTTAAACAAAATTATGCTAAAAAATGGTTACCCCTTACCCATGATATCTGATCTATTGTGCAACAAGATAAATACTTAAGCAAGCTAGACTTAAAATCAGGGTATCACGAGGTTTGAGTCAATGAAGAGGATACTTAGAAGACCACCTTCAAAACTAGACAACGTCTTTTGAGTGGTTAGTTATGATATTTGGCCTATGCGATGAACCAAATACATTCATGAAGTTAATGAATGATATATTGTGTAATTTTATAAGTTCATTTTTTATTGTTTATTCAGATGATTTACTAGTATACATTGCTACTTAATGGGAGCACATCTCACATTTGATGTAGGTGCTAAAAACTTTAGAGAAGCACTATTGCTGGCACACCTCAGAAAGTGTGATTTTTCACAATATGCTTTGGTGTATTTTGGATATGTGATAGGTGGAGGAGAGTTGAAGATAGATCCTTCCAAGATGGAGGTCATCAGGAAGTGGTCGGTAAGGCTTACTAAATATTTTTGAGGTTAGTAGTTTTTTGAGGCAGCATAGTACTTGAAGAAATTCATAGAATTTTTTTCAGTAGTAGCAACACCACTCCATACCATAATGTCAAGTGGAAATAGTTTCTAGTGGGGAAAGGATCAACGAAGATCCTTTGTAGTGTTAAAGAAGAAGATCACTTAAGCATTGGTTCTAGAATTACTAAAATTACAATATCCCTCCGAAGTGGAGACATATGCATGTGGGCATGCTATGGGAGTGCTATTGATGATAATTAATTAAATTGAAAAAATACAAAATTCATACAAATGTAAAATAAAATTAAAACAATAACTCACCATACTAATACTAGAAATCTCTCTTAAAAGAATAAACCAATATAGATCTATTTTAACCTAGACCTGTTATGCACTAATCAACTATGTTTTTATTCTATTGTATTCCCTCTCAATGCTTAATAAATATTGGACTAAAATATATCAATGCTAATATGCATATCAAACCCATTAACAAATCACTAGAACCCAAGTAGGTAACATATTAGTGTTGCCACTACATTATGTCCCACGTAAAAAAACATTGAAATTTGAATTTTGAATGGGCACACATTTGACAAGTGGTGGAAGTTCCATGATAATAGCCTCAAACATATATGAAGTGATTTTATCATCATAAGAAACAACTATATGATTTATATTCCTTAATGAAATACATGAAAACTCAATTTTATCATCATAAGAAACAACTAGGTTATTCAGTGTCAAGTTTGCCTTAGTGCACATGACAGCAGAACCCAAATAGGAGAGCTAGAAATAAAAGCAAATTCCTAAACCAGTGATCAAGAATGAATAGTTATTAAGTATGTTGATGAAATCCCAAAATTTGGGATTTCAACATTTTTTCTTCTTATTCTTATCATGTATGCAAGTGATTGTGATCATGAAAAGGAAAAACAATAAAAAGTGGTTTAAGGATACAATAACATTATTCTTGGGCTAAACATTAAGAAGGAATCATATATAAGTGTATTTTCGCATAAACTAAACTCTTCTTATTAATTTGTGCACTTTTATATTTAGTGTCTAGTGCCTAACAATGCAATCTAAGATATTTCTATATATTTTGTAACTAGAGATGCGAAAAATAGAATTGAGAATTTGTTCTTATTGTTTAAATCATGTCTACAGATGATTGTGGTCATATATGGAAATTATGTTTCCTTAAGCAGTTAAATTCCATTGTTTCCTATTGCATTATATGAAATATGATGAATTAAAAATGAAATGATTTATAGATGCTATGTCAAAATTTATAAGGTGATACTCTACTACAAATTCAATAAGTTGTCAATTATTAAAAATGAAATGAGTTAGAGATGTTATGTAAAAATTTATAAGGTGATACACTAGTACAAATTCAATAAGTTGGGGTTGTCAATTGGAGATTCCCTATAGATTAGAGTTGTCGAAAAGCATAGTTTTTACATATTTTCCATGGAAGGAGGAATACAATGTAGAGTGAGGTCATAAAAGAGAGAGGTTGTGCCCTAAATGGTAATGGACATGTGTAGCATGAAAATATATTTGTATATGCCAAGGGCATGATCTATAGGAGTCATATTCTAAATGGCATAATGCTCTAGAAAAAAATATAGTTGTTTGAAAAATTCAAAGATGAAATTTTGGAAATTAGTTTCTTCTAAGGACTACATTCTTTTAACTATGAATTTTCTTAGCCTCTAGGATCATTTTTTTGATAAAATGTTAGTCATTCAATATTTTATCAAAAAACCAAATAGGCATAGACAAAATATATCTAAAATTATAAGGAAAAAATAGAAACTTCTTTAAAAGCACACAGACTATTTAAACAAAAAACTTTACAAATATATAAATTAGAAATATAATAATTAAAAGGAATATATTTTGAATGTAAATTTATAAATTAACTTTCGCCTTATCTTTACCTTGAGTTGCAAATCATATTAAATTAGGGTAGAGTTTAACTTATAGATGAAATGAAGTTTTGCAATGGAGTTTGGGGATTCAATTTCAAACAAGATTATGATTTTTTTGGTTTAAAATATATTTTTGAATGTATAAATAGATTCAAACCGTTGTACACTAGAATGCTACGCATTAAACAACTTAAACACAAGACTTTAAAGATCTTTACCAAATTTTAGTTAAAATTAACCAAAAACAATGTGAAAAAATCATTTTGATCTATTAATTAAAATACACACTAAATTAGTATTGAAAATAGGTAAAATAACTAATTTAAAAATGGGTAAAATATAACATTATATTGAAAAAATTGTGATTTTCAATTAAAACAAAATAAAACTTAAAAGGATTAATTCTACTTGTAATGAAAATGATCAATTATATTGAATTCCTTAAGATAGAAATAGAGAAATATAACAATCATTGCTTCTCAGGTAAATTTGTAATACTAGCATACCCATGAAACAAGGGAAGCTCAAGAGGAGGAGGTTAAATTTTGATTATGGTTGAATTTTTTATTATATGTAAATGTATTGAATGTAAAATTAACAATTCATTTAAAACAAGTGCTGCAATGCCCCTTAGTGCCTCGCATTGAAGTTAGAAATTATGGTTTAGAAAAAATACCATAAAACATTATAACTTGCACTTGTCAATGCTAAGTTAGTAGTGTTTAATATTAAAATCCAATTCTATAGTCTTGATATGCAATAAAATAATAAATTGAGATGTCCACACATTTACAATTTTACTCATACATAAATAATCGTGAGAAATAACTCCTAATAAGTATATTTATTTACATCTTATTTCTATATTTTTTTTATGCAAATGATTTCTTAAATTATGGTGGGAAGTAATTGGTGGGTTAAGTTATGTGGCGACAAAATGTCAAGGGATCACCGATTTACCAATCTACTTGTTGTAACAAAAGATTGCTAAGAAAAATTTGTTGTCTAGAAGTGGAATTTATTGTAGGTTAGTTGAACACTTACGGATAGAATAGTGTCCAACTACATTTTTTTATTGCAGTATAAAATTGCTTGTTTCCTTCCTTAATGTGGACGAGAAGACTCTACGAGAAAGTATAATACTGGATATTCTCTATAGTTATTTAGCATGCCATACTACAAAATAATTGTTTAAATATAAAATCGTAACATGTTTGGAAACCCAACTATATTTAGATAACACTTTATCTCCATACATGATCTCGATTGTGGGGGTATACTTTCCATTTCCAATTCGGATTTGATGGCACTTCGATGACACAGTGGGTTAATGACTCTTCCATGTTTTTATATAAAATGTATTACATTAAACTAAAACTGATGCACATGGTGGGAACATATTCTTTCAACATCTTTGTCTCTTCCACCATCATCTTAATTTATATTATTATGATTATTAGAGCATATATTTAATTTGTCGTTTGTGGACTTTCATAAAGAGCGTTGTATCCTTGAATGTTTGGGATGGCCAAGTATGGTTGTTTAGAGGATTCTTTGAACATTTTTGTCTCTTCCATCATCATCATCATTTATATTATTTTGATGATGTAAGCATATATTTTACCTGTCATCCATGGATTTTGATAAAGAGCATTCTATCCTTAAATGGTTTGGATGGCCAAATATAATTGTAACAATTAATGTAGGTGTTAAAAGATATATATATGTAATTTTAAATTATATCTATACACTCTTATTAAAATGTAATTTCAAATTATTTCTATACACTTTTATTAAAATGTAATTTCATATTATTGACAATAATTTTAATTTTCTTAACGTGTTACTTTATATTAAAAATAAAAAATTTCAAAATTCAATCAAATTTTATCTTAAAAAACATTTATCATAATTATTATATCATCTGCAATTCTCTACCATTTTTCAAAAAAAGAAGAAGAGGGTCTGTTTAAAAAAGAAACAATACATTCTAATCGTGATTCCACTTAAACTAAACTAAAATAAAATAAGATATATATTATTAAAAAATAAATATAATTTAGGAATAAAAGAAAAGTCACCCGAGTCCATTCTAGTCCACTCTCCCACGTCACGTGGGACTGTAACTACAGATTTTCTGATTGATTGTAATTACAGTAAATGAATGATATTATTAAGTTTGCGTTTTATGTTTTGTAATTTAATTATTTTTTTGAATAATCAAATTGGCCCAATCTTTCATAAATATTAATTACACTTAAATTACCTAATTGCGAAACCCAGGAAGACTGAATCGAACTCTTCATCGTCTGACACCGGCACTTCGGGGTCTGCCATGCATGAATCGAACTCTTCGTCGTCTCAGAGTTACTGCATCATCGAAATTGATGGCAGAAACAACGCTCTAATGGGAAACAATGGATCCAATATCACTTGTACTTGTCTGTTATGGAGGGCATCCAGAAATGGAACTTCAAGCTTGTAGAATGCAGTGAGGAGTAGATACCTGAAGCCTGCTGGAAATTAATGAATGCTTGCTGGGACATAATTTAAATTTATCCAATGTCCCATGCCTGCCCCTTTTAATATTTTTAACTAAATCGGACGACCGCGTTTGTTTTGCAATGCCGTGAGTGGTTCCCCACCACCACCACTTCCCTTTCTTGTTGTTCTTGGAAACCTTACACTTACGTGACCTTTCGCTTCGCCATGCCATAGGTGGTTCTGGACACACGACCAAGATCGGTGGTGACAGCTGTGCGTTCCGCTTTTTTTGTTTTGTTTTTGTTATAGACGTTGTGGCCGCTCCTTTTAACGGTCAAGAATATCAAGCTTTTTCTTTTCTCAAGGGATTCTTCATGCTTTAGGTGTTGTGGTGCGGTGTAGGTATATATATGGGTGCCTCTCAACGAATAGTTCATCCTCCGGTGTATATATATATGGTTTGGGTGCCTCTCAACAAATAGTTCATCCTCTTCTTGTATTTGCAGAGAATTTTGTTGAATGTCTATTGGAAGTGTTTTCTTTTCTCTGTAACTGTATAATGTCAATGTTTCTACGGGAAGTGTTTTATCTGGTCGTGTAACTGTGACTGGAAGTGTTTTATCTGGTGGGTCTTTTTGTTTTAAGGGATTTGTATGGACGAATGAAATTAAGACGCGTTGTGTCATCAAGAAGATCAGCGAGCGAGAAAGAAGGGATGCATGGACGATGTCATCAATGGAGAGGAGGAGGGAACCAGAGAGTATGTGTTGCTTGTATTCATTAGGAGGCTAGAGTATCTGTCTGGCCTAATGTTTTTATTTAAATCTGTTATTAGTCCCTAATCCCATTAATCTCTTATATACCAGAGAGTATCTCTTATCACAGGTATGTTTATTTTTTGTTCTTCAGTTTAGAGTAGAATTGAATGTTCAATGTTCTTGTCCTTCCTCCTCGTCAAAAGCCCATGACTCACCATATCAATCTGTCATTGGAGTGATTTCTTCCCCTGTTTTGACGTGATTTCCCCTCTGATTGGATCAGTCTTCTAGAGTTCATCTCTCAACTACGTCTATTAATGTTTTTAAATCTATTATTAGTCCCTAATCGCCGCATTAATCTCTTATATATATACTATGTCCTTTAATTACTCTGCTCTTTTCTGTTCTGGCTACGGAATCCCATTACCATTAATTCCTCTTAATTTTTACTTTTACTTTTCTTGCCTTTCGATCATCTTTCCCTTGCCCTGATCTCAAAATAACCAAGTCACATGTTAGGAAACCATATGCCGAAGTCACTCTTCGTTATCGTTTGTGCAGTTAAGCCATGATTATGATCTATTTACACGTTTGTGCAGTTAAGCGGCCATGATTATCTATTTACACATTTGTGCAGGAATGTGCAGTTAAGCGGCCATGATTATCTATTTCTATCTATTGTTCATCTCGTTTTGTTATTGTACACTATTTATTTTCCTGCAGTTAAGCCATCATTATACCCGCTCTGTATTTTGTGTTTGTTGTTCATCTAGCTTTCCCTTTTGCATGTTATAAAAATAGTGGCTCCATTATTATTATTATTGCTACAGCTCCAATTTTTTTATTTTTATTGCTACAGTTTCAATTATATTTTTATTTTCCAAGTCTGAGCTTACGTTTCACTTAGTATTTTTTTAGTTCCAATTATATTTTTATTTTCACTTAATAGTTTTTAGTTTCAATTATATTTTTATTTTCCAAGTCTGAGCGTACGTTTCACTTCATATTTTTTATTTTCCAATTCTGAGCGCACACTTCACTTATCATTTACTTCAATCTTGAATATGGATGGCAATCTAAGTCTTATCTTGAAAAATGAAAATCTAATCTCAGTCTTTCAGGTTTATCTTTCTTGGTGTACACCTAATTTTCCAGGTTTATCTTTCTTTTCTTTTCTTTTCTTTCTTTTAACTAAATCAATTTTTTTTTTAATGTAAATCAAATTTATTCAGGAATATTATTGTTTTATTTATTTGAAATACATTTTTATTTATTTAAAATATCTGAAATAAATGTATTGGCTTAGAGACATATGGGATGGGGGACAAAGAGTGGTAGATAGAGAGGGGGCATGGGGGAGAGAGAGTGGGAGAGAGAGAGAGAGATCGAGAGAGAGAGAGAGAGAGAGAGAGAGAGAGAGAGAAAGAAATATGGGGAGAGAGAGAGGGGAGAAAGGGAGAGGGAGAGAGAGAGAGAGAGAGAGAGAGAGAGGCAGATAGAGAGATGGGAATAGAGAGGGAGGGAAGAGAGAGGGGAGCGAGAGAGAGAGAGAGAGAGAGAGAGAGAGAGAGAGAGAAGGATTTAGATCAATTTGATTTGGTGGACATGCATTGGTTACAGGGTTTTAAATAAAATTATGCTCACTAATGATTATCCCTTACCCAAGATAGATTATCTATTGTGCAACAAGATAAATACTTAAGCAAGCTAGACTTAAAATTAGGGTATCACCAAGTTTGAGTCAAAGAAGAAGATACCCAGAAGACTGCCTTCAAAACTAGACAATGAACCAACTACATTCATGAAGTTAATGAATGATATATTGTGCAATTTTATAAGTTCAATTTTTTATTGTTTATTCACATGATTTACTAGTATACATTTCTACTTAATAGTAGCACATCTCACATTTGATGTAGGTGATAAAGACTTTAAAGAAGCACTAATTGTTGGCACACCTCAAAAAGTGTGATTTTTCACAATATACTTTGGTATATTTGGGATATGTGATAGGTGGAGGAGAGTTGAAGATAGATCCTTCCAAGATAGAGGTCATTAAAAAGTGGCCAGTAAGGCTTACTAAATCTTTTTAAGGTTAGGAGTTTTTTTGACACGAAATATTACTTCAAGAAATTCATAGAATTGTTTTCAGTAGTAACAATACCACTCCATACCATAATGTCAAGTGGCAAGAGTTTCTAGTGGGGACAAGGTCAGTGTAGATTCTTTGCAGTGTTAAACAAGAAGATCAGTCAAACATTGGTTCGTGAATTACTAAAATTAAGGTATCCCTTCGAAGTGGAGACATATGCATGTGGGCATGCTATGGGAGCAGTCTTCATGCTAATTAATTAAATTGAAAAAATAAATAATTCATACAAATGTAAAATCAAATTAAAACAATAACTCACCATACTAATACTAGAAATATCTAATAAAATAATAAACCAACATAGATCTATTTTAACCTATATATGTTCTGCACACATCAATTATGTTTTATTTTATTCTAATCCCTCTCAATTCTTAATAAATATTGGACTAAAATTTATCTATGCTAATATTTATATCAACCCCATTAACAAATCACTAGAACCCAAGTAGGTAACATATTAGCGTTGCCACTAGATTATGTTCGGCCTAAAAAAAGCATTGGAATTTGAATTTTAAATGGGCACACACTTGACAAGTGGTGGAAGTTCCATGATAATAGCCTCAAACATAGATGAAGTGATTTTGTCATCATAAGAAACGACTAGATGATTTAGAGTCCTTAATGAAATACATGAAAACTCAATTTTGTCACCATAAAAAACAACTAGGTGATTCACAGTCAAGTTTTCCTTAATGCACATGACAACGGAACCCAAATAGGAGAGCTAGAAATAATAGAAAATGCATTATGTACGGCCTAAAAAAAGCATTGAAATTTGAATTTTAAATGGGCACAGACTTGACAAGTGGTGGAAGTTCCATGATAATAGCCTCAAACATAGATGAAGTGATTTTATCATCATAAGAAACAAGTAGATGATTTAGAGTCCTTAATGAAATACATGAAAACTCAATTTGTCACCATAAGCAACAACTAGGTGATTCACTGTCAAGTTTGCCTTAATGCACATGACAACGAAGCCCTCATAGGAGAGCTATAAATAATAGAAAATGCCTAACACGGTGATCAAGAATGGATAGTTATTAAGTATGTTTATGAAATCCCAAAATTTTGGATTTCAACATTTTGTTTTCTTGGGCTAAACATTAATAAGGAGCCATATAGAAGTGTATTTTCACATAAACTAAACTCTTCTTATTAAATTGTGTGGTTTTGTATTTAGTGTCTAATGCCTAACAATGAAATCTAAGATATTTCTATATATATTTTTAACTAGAGATGCTAAAAATAGAATTGAGAATTTGTTCTTATTGTTTAAACCATGTATACATATGACTATGGTCATATACTGCAATTATGTTTCCTTAAGCCAGTTATTTCATTATATGATATGTGACAAATAAAAAATGAAATAAGTTATAGATGTTATGTCAAAATTTATAAGCTGATACCCTACTAAAATTTCAATAAGTTAGGGTTTCCAATTACATTGAAAATATTGAGGAGATTCCCTATAGATTAGAGTTGTGGAAAAGCATAGTTTTTACATATTTTCCATAGAAGGAGGAATAAAATGTAGAGTGAGGTCATAAAAGAGAGAAGTTATGGACATGTGTAGCATGCAAATATATTTGTATATTCCAAACGCATGATCTATAGGAGTCATATTCGAAATGGGATAATGCTCTAAAAAAAAATATAGCTCTTTGGAAAATACAAAGACGAAAGTTTGGAAATTAGTTTCTTCTAAGGAATACATTCTTTTAACTATGAATTTTCTCAACCTCTAGGATCATTTTTTTGATAAAATGTTAGTCATTAGATATTTTATCAAAAAACCAAATAGGCATAGACAAAATATATCTAAAATTAGAAGAAAAAAGTAGAAACTTATTTAAAACCACACAAACTATTTAAAAAAAAAACTTTATAAACGTATAAATTAGCAATTTAAGAAGTAAAATGAATATATTTCCAATTTAAATTTATAAATTAAGTTTTTCCTTATCTTTAACTTGAGTGGAAAATCATATTAAATTTAACTTATAGGTGAAATGAAAATTTTCACTAGAGTTTGGGGCCAGGGATTCATTTTCAAACAAGATTATGATTTTTTTTTTTGTTTAAAATATATTTTTTAATATATAAATTGATTCAAACCCTTGGACACTAGAATTCTACGTATTAAATAACTTAAACACACACTTTTAAAAATATTTACCGGATTTTAGTTAAATTTAACCAACAACAATGTGAAAAAATCATTTTGATCTATTTATTAGACTACACATTAAATTAGTACTGAAAATAGGTAACATAACTAATTTAAAAATGGGTAAAATATAACATCATATTGAAAAAATTGTGATTTTCAATAAAAACAAAATAAAACTTAAAAGATTAATTCTACTAGTAATGAAGATGATCAATTATATTGAATGTCTTAAGATAGAAATAGAGAAATATAACAATAACCGCTTCTTAGGTTAACTTGTAATACTAACATACCTGTGAAACAGGGAAAGGGAACACCAAAGAGGAAGAGGTTAAATTTTGATTCTGGTTAAAATTTTGTTTATATATAAATGTATTGAATGTAAAATTAACAATTCATTTAAAACACTTGCTGCAATGCACCTTAGTGCAAGTTAGAAATTATGGTTTAGAAAAAATATCATAAAACATTATAACTTGCACTAGTCAATGCTAAGTTAATAATGTTTAATATGAAAATAAAATTCTATATTCTTGATATGCAATAAACTAATAAATTGAGATGTCTACACATTTACAATTTTACCTACACATAAATAATGGTGAGAAGTAACTCCTAGTAAGTATATTTATTTACATTTTATTCTCATATATTTTTTATGCAAAGGATTGCTTAAATTATAGTGGGAATTAATTGATGGATTAAGTTATGTGACCACAAAATGCCAATGGTTCGCTGATTTACCAATCTACTTGTTGTCACAAAACATTGTAAGGAAATTTTTTTTTTGGTCTAGAAATGGAATTTATTGTAGGTTAGTTGAAAATCATGGATAGAAAAGTGTCCAAATACATTTTTTTGTTGCAATATAAACTTTAGGGTAGGCCTTGTCATATAAGTTTATGAAAATATATGGACAAACACCCAAAAACTCACAAACTTTAGGGTAGGCCTTGTCATATAAGTTTCTGCAAATACATGGACAAACACCCAAAAACTCACAAATTAGTAACTCGGTAAATAGGTTTCTAATGGATTTGCTTGTTTCCTTCCATAATGTGGACCATAAGACTCTATGAGCGCTATTACAATTGTTGTGAGTCACTAGGTAACAAAAAGTATAATAGTCGATATTCGCTAAAATTATTTAGCATGCCATACTACAAAATAATTGTTTATATAAAATAGTAACATATTTTTTATTCTCTAAAATTATTTAGCATGCTATACTAAAAAATAAGTCTTTATATAAAATAGTAACATGTTTGGAAGCTAAAAGAAAATTAAGATATTATAAGGAGGTCATCAACCCCACCTTAGAAGATCAAAAGTATCTCTCTATTTCAACTACCTCAAAAATAATATAGCCGAGATTAGAACAAACTCTCATGAGCTCCATAGTGAAACAGGTAGTTGGATAGTTCCTAAAACACTATGGATGAAAATGATCTTCCATCTTTGTGAGAATGATGAAAACTTCCTCTTAGAGTGCCCCCTATACAACCACTTTCGAGCTCGAATAAATTCCTAAAATCAAACTAAATAACTCTTTTCTTTAGGTCAGATAGACCAAAAATTGGTCTCATTGGATGTTAACCATCATCATCATCATCAGAGAATTTTTTTAATTTATTTTGATTTTAATTTATTTTAAGATTAAAAAAACCAAATAATAAAATATAAAATTAAAATTTATATATTATTTAAATAATAATATATTTAAAAAAAAAAATCAAAAAATTTAAATTAATATCTATATTTATTTTCAAATAAATTTAAATTAATATTGAAAAATAGTTAGTATAAATCAAACTTTGATTAACATATTGGAAAAACAATTTATAAGAATAGAAATTTTATAGCCAAAATTATAAATTGAATTTAAAATTTATAATCTTATAGTATCATCATATTTTGATCCTATTATATGTAACATTAAATTGATAGCTAATATGCTTTATGTATTTTTTTTTTTAATGTATTATGGAGTTCATTTATTTTAAAAAACCAGATAAAATGATTTATGTGATTTTGAATAAGTTGAAAATAAGAAAATCTCTTTCACTTGAAATTTTTTCTATACACTCTTATTAAAATGTAATTTCAAATTATTGATAATAATTTTAATTTTCTTAACCGGTTACTTTATATTAAAAATAAAAAAGTTCAAAACAGCTATTTGAATTTTCAATAAAATTTTATTTTAACAAACATTTATCATAATTATTATATCATCTGGAATTCTCTACAAATTTTCAAACTAAGAGTTGCACTTACACTTACATTCCCTTTCGCTACGCCATAGGTTCTGTTCTGGACAGACTACCAAGGTAAGTGCCCTTTCGCTTACTACGAAGGTTGGTGGGGATGGGAAACGAGTTGAAAATAATTAATATTATTTTATATTAATGGAGAAATGGTTACACAAGTTGTAACGTATCTCCTTAGTTTAGGATTAGTTCCTACAATTTAGGAGTTTGTTTGCAACTTCCTAATTCCTAGTGATGTACTTAATGATGTAATGTCTCATTCATGAATGTAGAGTAAACTCAGAGTGTTCTCTCTGTTTGAGTGCAGTCTCCAGGTGCAGTACTCACCTGTGAGCTGCAACTCCTTCTTTTTCAATTCAATGTAATTTTTATCTTGGTATCGGAGCTCAGAGTAGGGACAGCCTTAAATTTTTTTTTTTTTTTAGGATGCATCATTGATTACAGAACCGTAGTGGCGGAAGAGCTTACAGAAGTTTTCGTAGATTCAGGTGGACTGCAGTAACACCTGAAACACAGGTCTCAGATGATTGATCATCTCTAAGCAGGAGAAAGGATTGGCGTGGTTTTTTCGCGAACAGTCGCACCATTGGTCCGAGTTTTAGGGAGCTAAGCGTGCCAGCATGCCAAAATACGCGATTGGCGCGGAAGTACATGCAAAAGTCATGCTAATGCTGGGACTCGCGCGCATTTTGATTTCGGCGCGGATTTTTCGCATCAAAGAAGCGCCAGCCTCTTTCTCTTTGGGAAGGTCTGCAATTTTTTTGTAGATCGGCCCTGCCCGGTGGTGGCACATTGAAGTTCCGAATTCGCCCGGTGGTGGCACATTGAAGTTCCTGATTTGCTCGGTGGAAGCAGATCGGACTTTCCCGGTGGTGGCGCATTGAAGTTCCTGATTTGCTCGGTGGCAACAGATCGGACTTGCCCGGTGGTGGCACATTGAAATTCCTGATTTGCTTGGTGGCAGCAGATCGGACTTGCACGGTGGTGGCACATTGAAGGTACAATTTTTTTTTTTGGAAAACAGTGGTCAGGATCTGGTATGTGGTGATTTTTTTTTTAAGTGTGTCCTGCAATTATTCAGTTGGGTAGAATTATTCATCAGAGGATCAGGAATTTTATCAGTCCAATATAAATAACAGTATAGAATCGTATCTCCACGAGTCTGGCAAACTTGATGGATCGAATTTCTCCAACTGGAAATTCAAGATACAGACTTTACTTGAAAGCGCAAATGCATGGTTGATCGTTACAGGAAGTGAGCTGAGACTAGGATCAGCTGAACAAGAACAAGACTGGGATAAAAGGGAGACAAAAGCAAAGGTCATATTGAAGATGTCCGTCAAGGACAATATTATCCTGCATATTAGAGACTGTAAATCGGCCACTGACATTTGGACGATGATTAAAAACCTATACCAGACGCAGAATACAAACCGTTTCTTGTCACTCAAAGGCAAGCTGTTTGCGATGAAGATGGAAGAGAATGAGTCCGCTGCTGGATTCATTGCGAGAGTCAAAGACCTGAAGGACAGATTGGGAGATATCGGAGAGAAAGTTTCCGATTTGGATCTGGTCACGATCACGTTGAACGGAATGACAGATGAATACCAGATGTTTATCACAGGGCTGGTAGCAAGGGAGAAAGCCCCTACGTTTTAAGAGCTGACAGGGATTCTGCTACAGGAAGAAGAGCGACGAAAAAATTTGAAATCGCAGAGCAATGACCTTGCTCTGATGGCGAAAAGGAGACAGTATAGAGGGAAGCAGCCACAACAGCAATAGCAACCACAGCAGCATCAGAGAGGAGCCAACACATTTCAGAAGAGACCGTTTAAAGGTATGTCTGCTAATAATTTTCCCAGCAAGAAATGTTTTTACTATGGAAAACCTGGTCATCAGATTAAAGAGTGTAATAAGAGGCAGGCAGACGAGGCAAGAACTAAACAGAGAAAGCACAGAGGATACTTCGTTGGGGAAGATGAGGATCATAGCCACGAACTTCGACTATTTACAGCTGATTGCGCTCTTTCAGCTTCAAAGGGAGATGAGGACGACATATGGTATGTCGACTCTGGTGCATCCTCACATATGACAGGTAAGAAGGACTAGTTTGAATGTCTTGAAGAAACTTCATGTGGGTCGAAAATTTATTTAGGGGATGATAATGGATATGAGATCAAAGGATATGGTGACATTCCGGTAAAATTACCTAGTGGTAACATTAGACACCTTAAAAATGTATTGTATGTGCCCGGAATTAAGAAAAATTTGATCTCTGTCTCAATGATTACTAATCAGGACATGCAAGTTCAATTCTTTAAGACTAACTGTGTCATAAAGGATAGCCAGATGGAAATAGTTGCAACAGGAGTGCGTGTGGGGAGCTTGTACAGATTAGACGTGAAAAGTATGACAAAGCAAGCAATGGTTGCAACTGGATCGACAGCTGAAGATCTCTGGCATCAGAGATTTGGCCATCTTAATCTGCAAGACCTCATCTTACTTCAGAGAAAAGGTATGGTTGATGGACTCCCTATTTTCCATAATGTTAAGTTGGACTGTGATGGATGTGCATTAGGGAAAATGCATAGAGAAGAGTTCCCTTTGCATGTTAATGGAAAAGAAAGAGATATCTTAGAACTGGTGCATACAGATATATGTGGACCTATGCAGACTAGGTCATTAGGAGGTGCATATTATTTTCTCTTATTTACAGATGATTGCACTAGGTTCTCATGGATATACTTTCTAAGTAAAAAGAGTCAAGCCTTTCAATATTTTAAAGAGTTTAAATCTATGGTAGAAAACCAGACAGGAAAAAGGATAAAAATTCTCCGCTCAGATCAAGGGGGAGAATACAGGTTGGGAGAATTCATGAATTTCTGCAAGCAGCATGGGATTGTTCAACAGTTCACAGTGCCCCACACTCCTCAGCAGAATGGAGTGGCAGAACGAAAGAACATAACTCTTGTGGAGTGCGCAAGGAGCATGCTTCAAGGTAAGGGTCTACCAAATGGTTTTTGGGCAGAAGCTATTAACACTGTTGTCTACTTAAAGAATAGGAGTACTACTAAATGTCTAGGCTTCAAAACCCCCTTTTAAGCATTGTTTGGATTCAAACCAGCAGTGATTCATTTAAGAATATTTGGGTCAAAAGCTTATGCTCATATACCTAAGGCAGATAGGAAGAAGTTAGATCCAAAAGCCTTGAAATGTATCTTTGTTGGATATGGCACTGAGTTCAAAGCATATAAGTTATTTAATCCTGTGACTCATAAAGTTTTTGCAAGTAGAGATGTCATATTTCATGAACAGGTTGAAGAAGGAAAGGATGACTCTAACAGTGATTGGCACATTTCATTGCTAATGGAAGAAAACAGTGAGGATGATGAAGTGCAGGAGCAGAAACAAGAAGAAGAAGTAACAGATAATGTAAGCAATGATGCAAGCCCGGAGAAGGATGAAATAGACAGATTTGAGGTAAGTCCCCTACCAAGGAGATCAAGTAGGAAGACTCAATTACCATCTAAATTGAAATACTATGCATTAATGTCAAAGATTTTAAACATTGTAGAACCTGCAAATTATGAGGAAGCAAGTAAATCTGATGCATGGAGGGCTGCAATGCATGAGGAAATACAATCAATAAATAGAAACCATACTTGGGATTTGGTTGAATTTCCTAAAGATAAAACCCCCATAGGATGCAAATGGCTGTACAAACCTAAAATAAATGAAAATGGGAGTATAGAAAAACTTAAAGCTAGACTGGTAGCAAAGGGTTACTCACAGCAAGAGGGAATAGATTTCGATGATACCTTTGCTCCTGTAGCCAAATTAAACACCATTAGAATGCTAATTTCCTTAGCAACAAAACATAAATGGCAGCTACACCAGCTAGATGTTAAGTCTGCATTTCTGAATGGTGACTTGAAAGAAGAAATTTATTTAGTTCAGCCTGAAGGTTTTGTGAAAAAGGGGCACGAACATCTTTTTTGTAAATTGAAAAAGGCACTTTATGGTTTAAAACAAGCACCTAGGTCGTGGTATGAGAATATTGACTCATTCTTTGTACAGCATGGCTTTCATAGGAGCTTGAATGATCCAAATCTGTATACCAAGTTCAATAAACAGAGGCAAATTATTTTGATTTATTTGTATGTAGATGATATGATCATAACAGGGGATGCTAACAATCTGATCAAAGAAATCAAACAGCAGATGTCACAAGTGTTTGAGATGAAAGATCTCGAAAATCTACATTACTGCTTGGGATTGGAGGTATGGAAAGATTCTGGACAGACTTTTCTTACACAAGGGAAGTATGCCAGAAGCTTGCTGGAAAGGTTCAGAATGGAGCAGTGCAGATCAGCAGCAACACCATTGCAGCAGAACTTAAAGTTGAGCAGTGATGATGGTACTAAAGAGGTGGATGCCACTATGTATAGACAACTAGTTGGCAGTTTGATATATCTCACTACAACTAGACCAGATTTGGCATACTCTGTTAGTATGTTGAGCCAGTTCATGTCGAAACCACTCGAAAGTCACTGGGTTGCAGCAAAAAGTGTGTTGAGGTATCTTCGTGGTACTAGTAATTATGGTATTCTGTACACTGACACTTCTGATGTTACTCTAGCAGGTTTTTCAGATTCAGATTGGGCAGGTAACTTGGATGATCGAAGGTCTATCACAGGTTATGCCTTCAGCATTGGATCCGGGGTCATAGCATGGAGCAGCAAAAAGCAAAGTATTGTAGCCTTATCTTCATGTGAAGCTAAGTACCAAGCATTGTGTGCAACCACATGTGAAGCTATCTGGTTGAGAAGACTTCTCAACGATGCAGGAGAAGAACAGAAAGAATCAACTATCATCAAAACTGACAACTAGAGTACCATCAAGCTTGCATACAATCCAGTCTTTCATAAAAATACCAAGCACATTGACACTCAGTTCCATTTTGTTCGAGAGAAACTACAGTCAAAAGAGATATTTGTTGAATATTGTAAAACTTGTGATAATATGGCTGATATATTTACTAAGCCTCTTGGGCGTGTAAAGTTTGAATTGTTTAGAAGGATGCTAGGAGTTCAGGATAATCCTTTCTCCATTAAGGGGGGGAGTTGAAAATAATTAATATTATTTTATATTAATGGAGAAATGGTTACACAAGTTTTAAGGTATCTCCTTAGTTTAGGATTAGTTCCTACAATTTAGGAGTTTGTTTGCAACTTCCTAATTCCTAGTGATGTACTTAATGATGTAATGTCTCATTCATGAATGTAGAGTAAACTCAGAGTGTTCTCTCTGTTTGAGTGCAGTCTCCAGGTGAAGTACTCACCTGTGAGCTGCAACTCCTTCTTTTTCAATTCAGTGTCATTTTTATCTAAATGCACAGCTGTCAAGGTTGTGATCCGCTCCTTTTAACGGTTATGAAAAGAATTTGATGAAAAGCATGTCAAGATTTTTTTTGGGTTGTTGTCCACTCCTTTTAACGGTCAAGAATATCAAGCTTTTTGTTGAGGGAATCTTTATGCTTTAGGTTGTGGTGCGGTGCCTCTGAACGAATAGTTCCAAGTTCATCCTCGTTCATTCTCTTCTTCAATCATCTGTATTTGTTTTGTTGTATGCTCATTGGAAGTGTTTTAATTGTATAACAATGTCATGTTTGATGGAAGTGTTTTATCTAGTCATGTAACTGTGATTAGTTAGAAATAATTAATTCTTACTTGTCTATGGTTGTAATTCTCTATTTGAGGAGTTTGTTCCTACATAATAGGAAGTAGCTAGAATATAGTTTCTCCTAGTTTAGAGTGTGGTTGAGAGAATCTCTCAACCAAATTAATGTATGTCCAAGATAAAATTTCTATCTTGAAACTATTGCTTATATAAATCTGTGTAATTTTCTTGATTCAAATATAGAATTTGCAATGTAATATTTTATCTGACTGGAAGTGTTGACTGAAAATGTTTTATCTGGTGGGTCTTTCTGTTTTAAGAGATGCTGCATGGACGAATGTGTCATCAAGAGAATCAACTAGAAGGAAGGGATGCATGCACGATGTCATCAATGGAGAGGAGGAGGGAACCAAAGAGTATTTGTTGCAGCCAGCGGTGACAGGTATGTGTATCTTGTATTTATTTGATTTATTCTTAGATATGTGTTTCTTGTATTTATTTGATTTATTCTTCTCTATTTTGTATTTTTATTTTTTGATCTAGCTTCCGCTTTTGTATTATTATTATTATTATTATTGTTACAGTTCCAATATTATTACTACAGTTTCAAAAATTTTATTTTCCAAGTTTGTACGTACATTTTATTTAATATTTTTATATTAAGTTTCCATTTCACTTAATATTTTTATATTAAATTTCCAAGTCTGAGAGCACATTCCACTTATCATTTACTTGAACCTTGAAAATGGCAATCTAAGTCTTATCTTGAAAAATGAAAATATGATCCCAGTGTTTCAAGTTTATCTTTCTTGGCGTACACCTACTTTTCCATGATTTTATTTTATATTTTTAAAAGTTAAAAATATTTGTTGAAAGACTTTGTTGAAACACTTAACCTATATGTAACAGTGATATTTGTTATTTTTATTTTATATTCATGTTTTATTATTTGGTTTTGTTTTCAGAGATTAATGTAAAATTCTCGAATGTATCAAATTCTCTAATATATCGTGATATTTGTTATTTTTATTTTATATTCATGTTTTATTATTTGGTTTTGTTTGGTTTTGTTGAGTAAAATTCTCCAACGTATCTTATTCATCCTTTGGTATACCTTAAATATAATGTTTTTAGATATTTATGTTTTACTCTTTATCACTAATCCATCACTCTCTTTTTGATCTATTCGAGGTCATCTTTATTTTTACTATCTCTCTTCCTTGAGCACTTGCGAGATCTAAGTCATAGTGCTTTTATCTCTCTTCCTCCAGCACCTGCCAGATCTAAGTCATAGTCCATAATCCAAATCTGTATTCTGCAGTTTTTCATTTTTTATCTTTCTTCTCTGCAGTTCTTTTTTTTAATCCTTTTATCCGGTTCTTGGTCATGAATCCCATAACCATTTATTCTATTTTATAACATTAAGAAAAAAAACAAGAAATCCTTTCTCTCTCTCTCTCTGTATAACTGAAACCTTTATTTTTCTTTTCCTTTTTTCTTTGAAGTGAAACAGTTTTTTTACATTAAAATTTACTATAATCAAATTAAATTTATTCAAGAATATAATTGTTTTATTTATATTTATTTAAAATATCTAAAACATTTCCGAATAGAAAATGAGATTTCTTTATGTCAAATTAATGCAATTATTATTTATATATGTAAATTCATTTGGTCATGTGTTGAATGGAAATTAAATTTAATGAGAATTGCAGTCAAATTAAATTTATTCAAAAATATAATTCTTTTATTTATTTAAAATATCTAAAATACATTGAATTGAATTGTTTTATTTATTTAAAATATCTTAAATAAATGTATTTTCTTACTTAAATATAAAAAATACTCAAATTATGTTTCTTTAAAATTTCATAAATGTATGAATAATTGTTTTTCATGATATATTTTTTAGATGATATGATGTTGACATTTATGTATAAATGTATGTGTTTTTGTATGGTGTATTTTCTGTATATTTTTAAATGAAAGTAATTTTTGTTTCTTCATGTGATATCATGGTGTGCTTATGTTAATTAGATGAAATAATTGTTTTGTAACATAATATAATGTTGAAATATTTTGCATGTATAATGTGTATGTATTTTTTTCTTTTGTATATTTTATATCATAATATATTTATTGTTTCTTTGATGATATAATGATTGTGTTTTTTAGATAATATGATGATTTTTAATTTTTAATTGATAAGACATTTTTGTTTGCTACAGGATGTCATGGATTCTACATGTAAAATGATACAATAATAATAAAGATAGTAATGAGGGAGAGAGAAAGAGAGAGAGATGTCATGGATTCTACATGTGAAATGATACAATAATGATAATGATAATAATAAGGGAGAGAGAAAGAGAGATGGCGCAAAAGAGAGAGAGAGAGAGAGGTCACGGATTCTACATGTGAAATGATACAATAATGATAATGATAATGATAATAATGTGGGAGAGAGAAAGAGAGATGGTGCTAAAGAGAGAGAGAGAGCGAGGGGTTAAGAGGGAGGGAGGGAGAGAGAGAGAGGGTGTGTGAGAGAGTGAGAGAGAGAGAGAGGGATGGAGAGAGAGAGGGGGAGAGAGAGAGAGAGAGCGGGGGGGAAGAGAGAGAGAGCAGGGGGGGCACGGGCAGGAGGAGAGAGAGAGAGGGGAGGAGGGGGAGAGAGAGAGAGGGAGAGGGGGAGGGACAGGGGGGAGAGAGAGAAAGAGAGAGAGAGGGGGGGTGAGAGAGAGAGAGAGAGAGAGAGAGAGAGAGAGAGAGAGAGAGAGAGAGAGAGAGAGAGAGAGAAAGATAGAGAGGGTGAGAGAGATATGGTGGTGTGAGAGAGAGAGGGAGAGAGAGGGAGAAAGTGAGAATTCAGATCAAGAAACAACAGAAAGGAAGGTCATGGTTTAGGGCTAGGAATCGAACTTTCCTAGGGTTGTTGCAAAGCAGTGAAGAAATGAAAGATTAGCTAGAGAAGCCGAGAAGATAAATGATAAGGGCCTTGGAGGCATACTAGTGTTCGGGGTATGTGTCATGGTCTTGGTACTCATCAATTGAAGATCTATAACAAGAATTACTTTCAGGTTTTACTATCCAAGAGGGAGAGGTTTTGGCCTTGGCTTGCTAGCCTAAATATGTGTGTCTCTTGTACATTTGATAATTGACTTGATGAAGAATGTAATAATCTAACGAAGCTAAGATCTAAGCGAAGAAGCATAATGAAATCATAAGTAATTATCATGAAAGAAGAAGACCTAATTTCTCCATGGTATCAGAGCTAAGGTGTTGAAGACCAAAAAGGGAAGTTTAGCAAGAAGACACAAGGATCAACCTACAAAAAAAAATCTAAGGCCAGTTTTCAATAAAGCATTAAGTGAAGGCATCTACGTTGAAAATTAAAAACCCTAGATCCAAGGAAGAGAACCCTCATTCAAGGAGAAGCTTACAAAGAGTTGGTGAAACCCTCAAGCCATCTCAAGAAGACCAAAGAACTTACTTAAAGGACTTATACATCAAGGTATTTTCAAGAGGAAAAGCAAGGTCAAGCAAGTGATCTTTATCTTCAAGGAATCCAAAGCTATCTCGTCTTTGAAGCCAAGTCAAGATTGTTAAGGAGATTGCCACACCATCATTTTTGCTGAAGTCATAATCAAGCCATCCTTTATCATCATCATCACTCTTGAAGAAGCATATCTAAGAGGTATCTCCTGCTACTATCTACATCATCAACAAGGAAGAAGCTAGTATCTATTCAAGTAAGTATATTCATGATTTCATCTAAATCTCTCAAAATGTCTTTTTGCAAGGAAAGAAATAAATTGGTTGCGGTTTCAAACTTTCTTGCATGGAAGAAAATTACAGATCTAAAACCTATTGAGAGTGAATTCATGGAATATACCAAAGGGTCGAAAACTAGACCCTCAAAAGAATATACTCAAGCTCATTCCAAATACATGAAAGGGGACATAAGATCCCAGAGGATTCTTATAGAATCCATAAAGGACTCTCTCATCCCCTATGTATCAAAACTAGAATCGTTAAAAAACAAATATGACAAATTGGTAGAGTTCTTCTCGATGAATACTGTAGGAGAAGTAATATCTCTGAGATAAGAACTATACAAGTTGAATATGTCAATAAAGGAAGGAATCAATTCATATTTTATGAATATTTATGAAATGTGATATCAACTGCTGGAATTCGGAGATGTAATGTCTAATAGATAAATGACTAGAGTGGTAATAAATTCTCTACCGGAGTGATGAGGAAACTTCACTTCAAGTAACTATGGGAAGAAAGAAGCAAAACCATTTATAGATATATGGTCTTTATTTAAGATAGAAGAGACTATATTGAAAGCTAAAATTGGTACAAGATCAAATGAATAAAATCAAGCCTATGCTGCCGTGTCAAGAAGAAACTGAAGGTTTGGTAATTTTTTTCCTAAAGAAGGAACATAAATAAGATATGATGTTATGGGTGTAATGAACTTTCACACTATAAGAAATATTGTCCCAAATCTAAGGACAAGAGGAATAAGGAATAATCCCATGTCGTCGGAGAAACCTAAGAAACAAGAAGTGAAAGATATCTACTATGATTGAGATCATCTTCCTCTTTAAGAGGTATATGTTAGTTTTTAAATAGTATGTTAGGAAGCGTTGTATATTAGATAGATGCATCACTTTAGAATTTGCATCATGATGGAAGCATTGAAGGAGGAGCACTCGTCATAGGAGGATGTCTATGTGAAAACTATGTTATGAGATAAGTGTCTCCTTGGAACCTCACTGAAAATAATATATATAGAAGGAAGTCATCTAGGTCAAGGTTCATCATTCATTAATCAATATGGAAATAGGTGTTGACATTTTCTAATGGAGTCCTCTTTGAATTCACTGGTTAGAAATAAAGCAAAAGTTTTCATCGGAAATTATAACTTTCAAAATTTTGGGATTAGGATATGATGACATACTGATGAAGCAGGTCAAGACAATGACATTTTTTATTCTAAGGAAAATTGCTGCAAGATGACTCAAAATGAAAAGAGATGAGCTATGTGTATATTTATTCTTACATTGGATGCTATGAAGTGATGTCATATGGTTTCAGGTAATCTACTTCTATCGACATAAGTATTAAGAAAAACAAAATATAATTTCCTCTGATGTATAGGTTGCAAAAAGGCATGATCCACACTAGATGAAATCAAGATAATATGTCCTCATATGTAATGTGAGGTGGTTGTACATAATCTAGGAACTGCATATCGAAGGATTTTGGGAATGAAATCAAATTGTATGGAGAAAGAAAGGAAGAGATTGTGAGAAGTACAACCATGATACAAGGCAGTGAACATCCAAGGAAGTGAAGGAGACTTGAGTAGAAAATATCCTGGGAAGATATGTAGAGTTTGAAAGAAGTTTGGGAAATTTGGAGACCCTTGACACTACATATATTTAGTATATGTGTCAATTTGTACGAAGGATGTTGATGCCTATAAGAAAATTTCATGGTGAATGGGGGGGCGGGCAGAGAGAGAGAGAAGAGATTAGAGTAAAATTCTCGAATGTATCAAATTCTCTAATATATCTTGATATTTGTTATTTTTATTTTATATTCATGTTTTATTATTTGGTTTTGTTGAGTAAAATTCTCCAACGTATCTTATTCATCCTTCGGTATACCTTAAGATATAATGTTTTTAGATCTTTATGTTTTACTCTTTACCACTAATCCATCACTCTCCTTTTGATCTATCCAAGGTCATCTTTATTTTTACTATCTCTCTTCCTTGAACACTTGCGAGATCTAAGTCATAATGCTTTTATCTCTCTTCCTCCAGCACTTTCCAGATCTAAGTCATAGTCCATAATCCAAATCTGTATTCTTCTCTGCAGTTTTTCATTTGTTATCTTTCTTCTCTGCAGTTCTTTTTTTCTTATCCTTTTATCCGGTTCTTGGTCATGAATCCCATAACCCTTTATTCTATTTTATAACATTAAGAAAAAAAACAAGAAAGCCTTTCGCTTTCTGTCTGTATAAGTGAAACCGTTACTTTTCTTTTCCTTTTTTTTCTTTAAGTGAAACAGTTTTTTTACATTAAAATTTACTATAATCAAATTAAATTTATTCAAGAATATAATTGTTTTATTTATATTTATTTAAAATATCTGAAACATTTCCGAATAGAAAATGAGATTTCTTTATGTGAAATTAATGCAATGATTATTTATATATGTAAATTCATTTGGTCATGTGTTGAATGGAAATTAAATTTAATGAGAATTGCAGTCAAATTAAATTTATTCAAAAATATAATTGTTTTATTTATTTAAAATATCTAAAATACATTGAATTGAATTATTTTATTTATTTAAAATATCTTAAATAAATGTATTTTCTTACTTAAATATAAAAAATATTCAAATTATGTTTCTTTAAAATTTCATAAATGTATGAATAATTGTTTTTCATGATATATTTTTTTAGATGATATGATGTTGACATTTATGTATAGATGTGTGTTTTTGTATGGTGTATTTTCTGTATATTTTTAAATGAAAGTAATTTTTGTTTCCTCATTTGATATCATGGTGTGCTTATGTTAATTAGATGAAATAATTGTTTTGTAACATAATATAATGTTGAAATATTTTGCATGTATAATGTGTATGTATTTTTTTCTTTTGTATATTTTATATCATAATATATTTATTGCTTCTTTGATGATATAATGATTGTGTTTTTTAGAAAATATGGTGATTTTTAATTTTTAATTGATAAGACATTTTTGTTTGCTACAGGATGTCATTGATTCTACATGTGAAATGATACAATAATAATAAAGATAGTAATGAGGGAGAGAGAAAGAGAGAGAGATGTCATGGATTCTACATGTGAAATGATACAATAATGATAATGATAATAATAAGGGAGAGAGAAAGAGAGATGGCATAAAAGAGAGAGAGAGAGAGAGAGAGAGAGAGAGAGAGATATGGTGGTGTGAGAGAGAGAGGGAGAGAGAGGGAGAAAGTGAGAATTCAGATCAAGAAACAACAGAAAGGAAGGTCACGGTTTAGGGCTAGGAATCGAACTTTCCTAGGGTTGTTGCAAAGTAGTGAAGAAAGGAAAGATCAGCTAGAGAAGCCGAGAAGAGAAATGACAAGGGTCTTGGAGGCATACTAGTGTTCGGGGTATGTGTCATGGTCTTGGTACTCATCAATTGAAGATCTATAACAAGAATTACTTTCAGGTTTTACTCTCCAAGAGGGAGAGGTTTTGGCCTTGGCCTGCTAGCCTAAATATGTGTGTCTCTTGTACATTTGATAATTGACTTGATGAAGAACATAATAATCTAACAAAGCTAAGATCTAAGCGAAAGAATCATAACAAAATCATAAGTAATTATCATGAAAGAGGAATACCTAATTTCTCCATGGTATCATAGCTAAGGTGTTGAAGACCAAAAAGGGAAGTTTAGCAAGAAGACACAAGGATCAACCTACAAAAAGAAGATCTAAGGTTAGTTTTCAAGAAATCATTAAGAGAAGGGATCTATGTTGAAAATTCAAAACCCTACATCCAAGGAAGAGAACCCTCATTCAAGGAGAAGCTTGCAAAGAGTTGGTGAAACCCTCAAGCCATCTTAAGAAGACTAAAGAACTTACTTAAAGGACTTATACATCAAGGTATTTTCAAGAGGAAAAGCAAGGTCAAGCAAGTGATCTTTATCTTCAAGGAATCCAAATTTATCTCATGATTGAAGCCAAGTCAAGATTTTTGAAGAGATCGCCACACCATCATTTTTGCTGAAGTCATCATCAAGCCATCCTTTATCATCATCATCACTCTTGAAGAAGCATATCTAAGAGGTATCTCCTGCTACTATCTACATCATCAACAAGGAAGAAGCTAGTATCTATTCAAGTAAGTATATTCATGATTTCATCTAAATCTGTCAAAATGTCTTTTTGCAAAGAAATAAATAAATTGGTTGCGGTTTCAAACTTTCTTGCATGGAAGAAAATTACAGATCTAAAACTTATTGAGAGTGAATTCATGGAATATATCAAAGGGTCGATAACTAGACCCTCAAAAGAATATACCCAAGCTCATTGCAAATACATGAAGGGGGACATAAGATCCCAGAGGATTCTTATAGAATCCATAAAGGACTCTCTCATCCCCTATGTATCAAAACAAGAATCTTCAAAAAAACAAATATGACAAATTGGTAGAGTTATTCTCGATGAATACTGTAGGAGAAGTAATATCTCTGAGATAAGAACTATACAAGTTGAATATGTCAATAAAGGAAGGATTAAATTCATATTTTATGAAGATTTCTGAAATGTGATATCAACGGCTGGAATTCAGAGAAGTAATGTCTAATAGATAAATGACTACAGTGGTAATAAATTCTCTACCGGAGTGATGAGGAAACTTCACTTCAAGTAACTATGGGAAGAAAGAAGCAAATCCATTTTAGGATATATGGTCTTTATTTAAGATAGAAGAGACTAGATTGAAAGCTAAAATTGGTACAAGATCAAATGAAGAAAATCAAGCCTATGCTGCCATGTCAAGAAGAAACTGAAGGTTTGGTAATTTTTTTCCTAAAGAAGGAACATAAATAAGATATGATGTTATGGGTGTAATTAACTTTCACACTATAAGAAATATTGTCCCAAATCTAAGGACAAGAGGAATAAGGAATAATCCCATGTCGTCGGAGAAATGGAAGAGCATAATTCAAAGAAACCTAAGAAAGAAGAAGTGAAAGATATCTACTATGATTGAGATCATCTACCTCTTTAAGAGGTATCTATTAGTTTTTAAATAGTATGTTAGGAAGCATTGTATATTAGATAGATGCATCACTTTAGAATTTTCATCATGATGGAAGCATTGAAGGAGGAGCACTCATCATAGGAGGATGTCTATGTGAAAGCTATGTTATGAGATAAGTGTCTCCTCGGAACCCCACTGAAAATAATATATATAGAAGGAAGTCATCTAGGTCAAGGTTCATAATTCATTAATCAATATGGAAATATGTTTTGACATTTTCTAATGGAGTCCTCTTTGGATTCACTGGTTAGAAATAAAGCAAAAGTTTTCATCGGAAATTATAACTTTCAAAATTTTGGGATTAGGATATGATGACATACTGATGAAGCAGGTCAAGACATTGAAATTTTTTATTCTAATGAAAATTGCTGCAAGATGACTCAAAAGGAAAAGAGATGAGGTATGTGTATATTTATTCTTACACTGGATGCTATGAAGTGATGTCATATGGTTGCAGGTAATATACTTCTATCTACATAAGTATTAACAAAAAGAAAATATAATTTCCTCTTATGTACAAGTTACAAAAAGACATGATCCACGCCACATGAAATCAAGATAATATGTTCTCATATGTAATGTGAGGTGGTTGTACATAATCTAGGAACTGCATATCGAAGTATTTTGGGAATGAAATCAAATTGTGTGGAGAAAGAAAGGAAGATATTGTGAGAAGTACAACCATGATACAAGGTAGTCAACATCAAAGGAAGTGAAGGAGACTTGAGTAGAAAATATCCTGGGAAGATATGTAGAGTTTGAAAGAAGTTTGGAAAATTTGGAGACCCTTGACACTACATATCTTTAGTATATGTGTCAATTTGTACGAAGGATGTCGATGCCTATAAGAAAATGTCATGGTGAAAGGCCATCACTAAGGTTACTTTTGATTTAAAAGTTCATATTTATAATTAAATGAGGGAGATATATATAGAGAGAGAGGGGTGAGAGAGGGGGGGAGAAGGAGGGACAAAGATATAGAGGGAGATAGAGATGAGGAGAGAGAGAGAGATGGAGCTACAAAGAGAGAGAATTGGGGGGGGGGGAGAGAGAGAGAGACAGAGAAGAATTAAAGTCACTCACAGCAATAATGTATCTCTTGGAATGACGTCAAAGTCAGATCAAGAACGAGAGGAAAGGAAGGTCATTGTTTAGGGCTACAAACTGAGCTTTCCCAGCATTGGTACAAAGCAGTGAAGAAAGGAGAAATCAACTAGAGAAGTAGTGAAGAGAAATGACAAGGGCCTTGGAGGAATACTAGTGTTCAAGGTATGTTTCAAGGTCTTGGTACTCATCAATTGAAGATCTATAATAAGAATTACTTTCAGGTTTTTCTCTCCAAGAGGGAGAGGTTTTGGCCCTGGCTTGCTAGCCTAAATATGTGTGTCTCTTGTACATTTGATAATTGACTTGATGAAGAACGTAATAATCTAATGAAGATAATATCTAGGTGAAATATACATAACTAAATCACAAGTAATTATCATGAAAGAGAAATTTTAATAAAAGACCTTATTTATCAACATGGTATCAAAGTTAAGGTCTTATTCATTCCTTATTTATTCATTCCCCAAGAATAAAGAGGTGGTTGTTATAAATCCTTCAAAGAGTTATGTATCTCCCCATCTCCACATGGTCCATGCATCTCTTCAAATGCTGATATATCTCCTCTTCAAAGCCTTCCCAAGTATACCCCTCCATCATAGTATGGTATACCCTCATGGAATAAGTGTAGCTGAAGAGACAATCTTCATGTGCTGATTGTAGAAAATTCTCCTTGAGCTTGGTTGCTCTAGATAAGAATATCCTATCATGATAGTAGATGACCTCATCTCTGACTGAATATCCCTCCTCTAGTAGTTGGTCGTCAAGTATCATGCAAGTAAAAATATCCTTGGAATAATCCACCAACATTTTGGATTTCCAATATGGATCTATCCTCCATAGTGATAACATTGATGATCTTTCATGTAAATCAGCGGCCATGTGGTTGTCCTCCTCTTTGAAATCTCTCATGCCAAAGTCACGTACCCGGGAAGTTGACTTATCCTTCACACGATGCTCCCTCTGTAGCTACTCATGCTCATGAATGAGTTGGTCACAGGGATTGTTCTCCCATGGGAATCTGTCACCTATCCAAAACTTCACAGTGTTTGGAAAATTTGTACATGGTGGCCACCATCCTCTACCATGAGTGGAATATTTCTCTGCAAGTGAGAGCATATTTTGAGCCTCCAAAATTAGGGAATAGTCACCTTGCACCAAGATGGTGCCATCTTCCATCCCTGTAGCATCCTCTCTCAGCGCAATATGTGGTGTGAGAGTGGGTGATGATGATGTTGGGAGAATTTCTCCCTCCTCCTTGAGTCTACCCAAGACTCTTTGCGATGTACAATGACCTCCCAATGCTACCACTCCTCCTGGATCTATGAGTGGTGCACCATGATGTGAGAAATTCCTCACCAACTCCGGATTAGGTGACCTCCCAGGTGGTTTGCCACAAAACAGTAATGTCTCATGGGCCAAAGTCATGTGCATAAAATCCACTGTGAAAATCCAACTCTTTTTTATGTGTGGAAGTTCCCTGATAGAGAAGTTTAGCAATAAGACACAAGGATGAACCTACGGAAAGGATATCTAAGGTCAGTTTTCAAGAAAGCTGTAAGAGAAGGGATCTACATTGAAAAGTCAAAACCCTAGATCCAAGGAAGAGAACCCTCATTCAAGGAGAAGCTTTCAAAGATTTGATGAAACCCTCAAGCCATCTCAGTAAGACCAAAGAAATTACTTAAAGGACTTATACATCAAGGTATTTTCAAGAGGAAAAGCGAGGTCAAGCAAGTGATATTTATCTTCGAGGAGTCCAACTATCTCGTGATTGAAGCCAAGTCAATATTGTTGAAGAGATCGTCAAACCATCATTTTTTTTAAGTCATCATCAAGCCATCCTTGATCATCATCATCACCAAGAATCCAAGGTGATCTACCTCTTTACATCACTCTTGAATAATTCTATCTAAGAGGTAGAACCTACTACTATCTACGTCATCAACAAGGAAGAAGCCAATATCTATTCAAGTAAGTATATTCATGACTTCATCTAAATCTATCAAAATGTCTTTTTGCAAAGAAGTAAATAAATTGGTTGGTCTTTCAAACTTTCTTGCATGGAAGAAAAGGACATATCTAAATATTATTGAGAATGAATTCATGGAATATATCAAAGGGTCGGCAACTAGACCCTCAAAATAATTTAATCAATGTCATTCCAAATACATGAAGGGGGACATAAGATCCCAGAGGATTCTTATATAATCCATAAAGGAATTTCTCATCCCCTGTGTATCAAAACTAGAATATTCAAAAAAAATGTATGACAAATTAGTAGAGTTATTCTCGATGAGTAATGTAGGGGAAATAATATCTCCGAGATAAGAACTATATAAGTTGAAGATATCAATAGAGGAAGGAATCAATTCATATTTTACGAAGATTTCTGAAATGCGATATCAACTGCAAGAATTTGGAGAAGTAATGTCTAATAGAGAAATGACTACAGTGGTAATAAATTCTCTACCAGAGTGATCAAGAAACTTCACTTCAAATATCTATGTGAAGAAAGAAGCAAAACCATTTCAGGATATATGCTCTCTATGTAAGATAGAAGAGACTAGATTGAAAGCTAAAATTGATACAAGATCAAATGAATAAATTCAAGCCTATGCTGCCATGTTAAGATGAAAGGGAAGCTTTGGTAATTTTGTTCCTCATAAGAAAAGAAGAAACATGGATAAGATATGATGTTATGGATGTAATGAGCTTTGTCACTATAACAAATATTGTCCCAAATCTAAGGACAAGAGGAAGAAGAAATAATCCCATGTCATTGGAGAAATGGAAGAACCTAATTCAAAGAAAGAAGAAGTGAAAGATATTTACTATGATTGAGATCATCTTCCTCTTTAAGAGAAATATGTTACTTTTAAAATAGTATGTTAGGAAGCATTGTATATTATATGGATGCATCACTTTATAATTTTCATCATGATGGAATCATTGAAGGAGGAGCACTCGCCATAGGAGGATGTCTATGTGACAACTATGTTATTAGATAAGTGTCTCTTGGGAACTCACTGAAAATAACATAAATAGAAGGCAGTCATTTAGATCAAGTTTCATCATTCATTAATCAATATGGAAATAGGTGCTCACATTTTCTATTGGAGTCCTCTTTGGATTCATTGGTTAGAAAGAAATAAAAATATTTTCATCGAAAATCCTAACTTCCAGAATTCTCAGATTAGGATATGATAACATATTGATGAAGCAGTTAAAGAGAATGAAAATTTGCATTCTAAGGAAACTTGTTGCAATATGACTGAAAAGGAAAAGAGATGAGGTATGTGTATATTTATGCTTACACTAGATGCTATCAAGTCATGTCATGTGATTGTAGGTAATATACTTCTATCTTCATAAGTACTAACAAAAATAAAATATAATTTCCTCTGATGCACGGGTTGCAAAAAGGCATGATCCACACCAGATGAAATCAACATAATATGTCCTCATATGTAATATGAGGTGGTTGTACACAATCAAAGAAATGCATATCGGAAGCTCCTGGGAATGAAATCAAATTGTATGGAGAAAGAAAGGAAGAGATCGTGAGAAGTACAACCATGATAGGAGGCAGTAAACATCTAATCAAGCCAAGGATACTTGACTAGAAAATATAATGGGAAGATATGTAGAGTCTCATAGAAGTTTGGAAAAGTTGGAGACCCTTGACACTACATATCTTTAGGAGATGTGTCAATCAGTACGAAGGATATCAATGCCTACAAGAATATGTCATGGTGAAAGGTCATCACTAAGGTAACTTTTGATTTAAAATTTCACATTTATAATTAAATAATATCTAATGATATTATGCAGGGGTTCCAAAGGGAATCATATGTCTTCCACAAGTTGATAACCATATGGCAGGATGAAAAATACTTGGAATAAATATATATCATACGGGAGAGAGAGAGAGGGGGGGGAGGGGGGGGGGGGACGGGGGGGGAGGGAGACAGAGATAGAGTGAGATAGAGAGGTGGAGAGAGAGAGAGAGAGAAAGAGAGAGAGAGCGCATGAGAGAGAGAGAGAGAGGGGGGTGGAGAGATTTAGTGAGAGAGAGAGAGGGAGAGAGAGAGAGAGAGAGAGAGAGAGACTAAGTGAGGCAGAGAGATAGAGAGGGGGGAGTGAGAGAGAGATCAAGGGAGGGAATGTGTGAGAGAGAGAGAGAGGGAGGGAATGTGTGTGTGTGTGTGTGTGTGTGTGTGTGTGAGAGAGAGAGAGAGAGAGAGAGAGAGAGAGAGAGAGAGAGAGAGAGAGAGAGAGAGAGAGAGAGACAGAGAGAGAGACAGAGACAAAGAGCAAGGGATTTTTTGTGTGTGTGAGAGAGATAGAGGCGCTGGGAAGGAGAGAGAGAGCGGGGGGGAGATAGAGCTAGACAGACAGACAGAGAGAGGTGGGGGGTGTTAGTGTCAGTTTTTTCATCTTGCCACTAGTGATCAAAATATCTCTTTTCACATCATATTAGGGTCCCATTCTGAAATTTTTGTCATTCCATTAGGCCATCATGCAAAAGTTTGGTCGCCAGAGGTATTCCTAGGTTAGACCTCACTCTTTTCAAAAATTTCGTCACTCGATGGCTCATTTCATCACTATGCTGAGTGTCCATCATTCATGATCTTTTATCATCTTTTCAGTGATTTTCATCATGGTTTCTTCCAATCAGATTCTCCATTAGGTATTAGGGTTTTCAAGGTCATCAAAAACAAAATTGCACCAACCTGCACTAGAAATTAGAGGAAATGCAGATCCCAAGCTAATTCATCAAATTTCATCAAGTATGAGGCCATTTCAGCTCATAAACATCATTTCTCCATCATTTTTCAAGAAATAATTCCAAGGGACAAATCATTTGCCACACATAGGGCCAATTTTTCTTCAAAGTATGTTGCTAACCCAATGGAGATGAATTTAACAAAACTAAAAGAATTTTTTTTTAATCATAGAACAAGGAAGAAAAAAATCCTTATGTTTTTACAAAGGTGTTATGGTTTTGGAGAAATGTCAATACTATAGTTGCTATAGGAGAGTTGTTGCATTTCTGGTGTATTCTTGGGAAAATAAACTTTTATCCCTGATGGAATGTCCAAATGACTTTCTTAATGAGTGAAATGCTAACTATACATATAGATATTTCGAATTAGCTATCATGAGCTCAATTTTGAGCTTAGCAAGGCCTTCAAAAATGGCCTGCAAGAGCACATTACACTTTTTGCACCCCCATTCTGCACTTTTGGACCAGTAATAGGAGAATTGATTTTTGAGGGGCTATGCTTGATCATTTTCAATGCTTCATAGGTCCATTTCGTAGTAGACAAAAATATATTTCCAATGAGCTATCATTCACCTAATTTTGAATTTGTTAAGTCATCAAAAAGCAGGTCAAAAGGTGTCACTGCGCTCTTGGGCTTGGTGTTGCGCTTTTGGTAGACTAGTGTTGCACTCCTGGAAAAGTTGTTGCGATCCTACCTTATTTCACTCCAAGCTTCCAAAACTTTGTACAAGCACTTATAATCACCAACAAGGGTTTATTCGGCTTCAAGAAAGTAAGCTACACTCTTAAGTACCCTCCTTACATGCCATGATTGCAAAATTCATGGTGTTCACTCTCCTTATTTAAAATTATTAGTTTTCAAGCTAAGAAACCCTAGATTTCATTCCTACTTCCAAAAATTGTTCCATAGACCCTACATTCCTTCCCCACATCCCAAAAAACATTGTCATTATCCCTAAATCACTAAATCTCTATTCCTAAGACACATTCCCCAAAACCCTAGCTCTTAGGCTACAAATTTCCTAGGTAGCCTCCCTTGTAATATTCCCAAATGGGAAAAGCAGGAATATAGAAAAAAATGTTGGAAATAACAGTATAAACATCACATCAAGGAATGAGAACAATATGCATCTTATTTATACATCATAACAACAATAAACATGTGTAATATAATGGGCCACAAACCACAAAACAAGATACAACAAGCCTCCAATAGATAAATCCCTCAAGAATGAGGTGTTGCTATTATCTCAAAATGCCAGAAACACTGCTACAATGCAGTCATAAGAGAACTACTACAAAAAATGAACATACAAGAGATAAATGGCTGATATATGCCTCAAATATAATGTACAATTAAGATCAAGGCTCTATAGAACCTCCAACAAATATCCCAAGAGGGTCTCCGAGAAAAACACCCAATAATACAATATGAGTTGCAGCCCTAGGGCTGAAAGTATGCTGCAACAAAGTAACTGAAGAGTTATGGCTGAAGATGATATGAAAATAATTATTCTCTCCTCAAATTGATCCTCCGGATGAAAGGATGGCCCCTTCACTGAAGATAACACTCCCCAAATCACCCACTCCAACTACCCTTGCAACTCCTTCCTAGAATCACACAGATCCATAATGATATTGCGTTGTAGGGGATAAAAACACTCTGGCCTGGTGCCAAATATATAAATGATTCCCAAGGGCCTTCCTTACTAGCCTCCCAAGAGAAAGAAACCTTCCTAAACTGAGATCTAGCTCAGAAATCACCCAAATCAACCCTCCACAACTTCTTCCCTGCAACACAACACAACCTCAACAAGAACTGCATTGTACCATAAGACTGAAGCTTTGGCCTGATGCCTAAATGTGAAACTATAGTGCAATAATCTTCTTGAGTGGACACTAGAAGTTCCCAAAGGATAGAGGTGGGATTCCCACTTGGGAACACCTTGTTCTAAACAACACTACAATCTAGGCTAAAAAACTGAAGAGAGCAACAAGTATAAATAGACCATAAATCTGAAATATCAAATACATAAACATAATAATCTATGGCTTCCATCCTCTTCCTTATAGAAGTGGTGAGCTTCCTCACCCTTGGCCCCACTCATCAAAGGCACTACTCCCATGCATGGAGTACCCCTCAAAAACTACACTGTCCCACAATGAATGCCACGCCTCCATGACAACGCTGTTGATTTGGTCAAAGTTGACCCAGTCTTCATGCTCCAACCCCTTTTCACACAAAAGGGTGCTTAATTAAGCTGCTAAGATGACCTCATTTCATATTAGGAGTGATTTTATTCCTAATAAGGGGATTTATGGGTCTCCATACCCTCTTATTGATCAAACAAGGAAGCAAAAACAAAATTTAATATTCCAACTAGGTCATGGATAATTGGTAATATTATAGTCCTCCCCTCCCAAATGTTGCTTGTCCTCAAGCAACTGTAAAGGTGAGTGATTCAATTCTTCTCCTCATCTATTGGAAACACCTCCATGTGATAAACTCTCCTCATAAGCCAAGTGTCTCCCAATCCATCCCTTCATGACAAGCTCCTCCCAACTTCTCATGTGATGCAAATGACTCATCCCACAAGGAAGCAAAAGACTCAATGAAGCAATCATGTTTTTCCCAATGTTCTTTCTAAAACATGTATCATAAGAAACATGGAGAATCTCTTTCCAAAAAGGAATATCCAATCCCTCCATCCTTCCTCCAATCATTCCCATAAAAAGAATAAGGACATCATCAAAGTATGGGATCAAAACCAATGAACATAAACAACCATATGCAAAAATGGAGGTGGATCATAGTCCCACATATGGAACCAACGCAATATACCTCCTAACTACCTCAGATAATGATACAGTAAGTCGTTTCCCCACAACTTACTTGCCACCATAGTCTTCTCAATTTTTTTGAGAAGGTGAGTAATGTTGGGTGCCTTTGGAGCATGCACTGAATGATAAATAATCTCCCTATATTCTCTTAGGGAGTGGCCATGCTCAACAATGTTTATGGCCCCAAGTTGGCCATGAATTTTATAAGGAATAATGCTCCACCTTGAAAAATTTCCTGCACATGTATGGTAAAGGAATGAAAATACTCATTAAGTAAATCATTATGCACAATAACATGATCCTTACCATAAACCCTGCTCATACAAACAAAGTGGCTAATAGATAGATCCCCTCTCATTCTCCAAGAAGAAAGAGGTGGTTGTTATAAATCCTTCAAAGAGTTATGTATCTCCCCCATCTCCACATGGTCCATGCATCTCTTCAAATGCTGATATATCTCCTCTTCAAAGACTTCCCAGGTATACCCCTCCATCATAGTATGGTATACCATCATGGAATAAGTGTAGCTGAAGAGAAAGTCTTCATGTGCTGCTTGTAGAAAATTCTCCTTGAGCTTGGTTGCTCTAGATAAGAATATCCTATCATGATAGTAGATGACCTCATCTCTGACTGAATATCCCTCCTCTAGTAGTTGGTCATCAAGTATCATGCAAGTAAAAATATCCTTGGAATAATCCACCAACATTTTGGATTTCCAATATGGATCTATCCTCCATAGTGATAACATTGATGATCTTTCATGTAAATCAGCGGCCATGTGGTTGTCCTCCTCTTTGAAATCTCTCATGCCAAAGTCACGTACCAGGATGCTGCTATCCTTCCTCTGATGCTCCTCCTGTAGCTACTCATGCTCAAGTAAAGGTTGAATCTTTTTGAGGTTATTCTCCCATGGGAATCTATCACCTATCCAAAACTTCCTGTGTTTGGAAAATTTATACATGAGTGGCCACCATCCTCTACCATGAGTGGAATATTTCTCTGCAAGTGAGAGCATATTTTGAGCCTCCAAAATTAGGGAATAGTCACCTTGCACCAAGATGGTGCCATCTTCCATCCCTGTAGCATCCTCTCTCAGCGCAATATGTGGTGTGAGAGTGGGTGATGATGATGTTGGGAGAATTTCTCCCTCCTCCTTGAGTCTACCCAAGACTCTTTGCGATGTACAATGACCTCCCAATGCTACCACTCCTCCTGGATCTATGAGTGGTGCACCATGATGTGAGAAATTCCTCACCAACTCCGGATTAGGTGACCTCCCAGGTGGTTTGCCACAAAACAGTAATGTCTCATGGGCCAAAGTCATGTGCATAAAATCCACTGTGAAAATCCAACTCTTTTTTATGTGTGGAAGTTCCCTGATAATTGGGTACTACTCTCAATTATGCAAGAGCCCATCCAATGGAATAAAATGCTCCATTCCCTCCTCCTGGTGGTGGTTGATCATCTCCTGCTATTCCATCACTATGACCTCCTTCTGGTTCTTCTCCCTCATTCTCCTCATCATCTGAAAATACATCTATATAGTGTGCCTTTCTTGCTCCACATCAATGTTTGTGTGCCCATGATTCTTCGCATGTGAAGCAAAGCTTCCTTCTCCTCAAATATCTTCGGACATCATCACTAAGAGGTACCTTTTTTTGGCTCTCCTTTGAAAAAGGAGCCTTCTCATCTTTTCCCTTTGATGGAAAAGTGGGCTTTTGCTGAAATGTTGCCTTTGATTTTGGAAAGGCATCTTGTAGATCTCTACCCCTTTGAATGGCATCTTGTAGGGTAGTAGTTTTGGTAGATTTAACCAACCCATGAAGAGGTTTTGCTAGCCCATCAATAAACATATAGACCCTCCTTGTTGTAGATAAATCAGGAACCATAACAAAATTTTTTAGAAATTTAGAAATAGAATTTTCTAGATTACCTTATTGTTTGAGCTTTGCTAGCCCCATGAAAGGTGTCTCGGGATATCTTCGAACAAAACCTCTCCACCAACCTCCTTGGTAACTCTTAATATGCAGTCACATTGGCATGACCCAATGTAGACAAGCCATGAAACCACCAATCATGTGACTCAACGTCAAGGTGTAGTGTTACTATCTTGATGGCCTCCATATCCAGTACTTGGTTTAGCTTGAAGTAGATGTCTAGCTTCTCTACCCATGATCTGGCAGTGCATTTAGATAACCCATCAAAGTTGGGTAAGAATAATATGCCCATATTTCGGTGTAGATCATGATTCTATATGAATCCTCCACCTCTGTTGTGATGCCTGGGTCTCCTATTGTCTTTGATCTGACAAAATTCTTGAATACTCAAGTGATCCTTGAATCTCTGAGATTGAGACTCATACTCCATGAAATAGTCTTCAAGATTTTATTGTTCTTGAAACCCTCCATTTCCCACTGCTAAGAATGTAGGCATTGTAGAGCGTTGGGAAACATGCTGCTTCACTGGTTGATCACTCCAGTGATGAGAAATGTTGGAGCCTTCACCATGTAGAAACCCTTTAGGGGATTCCTTATGTCTATCCATCCTCGTCTTCTTTATTTCTCTAGAAATGTGTTGCATAGTTAGAAGAATAAGCTTAGGAAACTCCTTGTCATCCTCTTCTCTTGATAAAGGGGTTTTACCCTTGTCTTCTTTATCATCTGTATAGTCATACTTCCGGTTTCTTCTTCTGAGATACCTCTTCTCTCTATCTGTGCGAGGATCTCCTTCTTCTGATGACATATTATTGTAACATGCACAGGTTGAACCAAGATTATGCTCTAATACCACTGTAATATTCCCAAATGAGAAAATCAAGAATATAGAAAAAAATATTGGAAATAGCAATGTAAACATCACTTCAAATCATAAGACCAATATGTAGCTTCTTTATACATCATAAAAACAACAAACATGTGTAATATAATGGGTCACAAACCATAAAACAAGATACAACAAGCCTCCAATAGATAAATCCCTCAAGAATGAGGTGTTGCTATTATATCAAAATGCTAGAGACACTAATACAACGCAGTCATAAGAGCACTGCTACAGAAAATGAACATACAAAAGATAAATGTCTGATACATGGTTCAAAGATAATGTACAATGAATATCAAGGCTCTATACAACCTCCAACAAAGAACCCAAGAGGGTCTCTGGGAAAAACACCCAGTAATACAATATGAGTTACAGCCCTAGGGCTGAAAGTATGCTGCAACAAAGTAACTGAAGAGTTATGGTTGAATCTGATATGAAAATAAGTATTCTCTCCTCCAATGGATCCTCTGGATGAAAATATGGCCGCTTCACTGAAGATAACACTCCCCAAATCACCCACTCCAACTACCCCTGCAACTCCTCCCTAAAATAACGTAGATTGAGACTAATACTGCACTGAAAGGGATAAAAACATTATGGCCTAGTGGAAAATATATCAATGATGCCCAAGGGCCTTACTTACTAGCCTCCCAAGAGAAAGAAGCCTTCCTCCACTGATATCTAGCTTAGAAATCACCCAAATCAACCCTCCATAACTTCTTCCCTACAACACAACACAACCTCAACAAGAACTACACTATACTATAAGAATGAAGCTTTGGCTTGATGCCTGAATGTGGAAATATAGTGCAATACTCTTCCTAAGTGGACACTAGACTTTCCAAAAGGATAGAGGTGGGATTCCCACTTGGGAACAACCTGTGATAAATAGCACTACAATCTTAGCTAAACAGTTGAAGAGAGAAACAAGTCTAAATAGACCATAAATCTGAAATATCAAATACATAAACATAATAATCTATGGCTGCCATCCTCTTCCTTATATAAGTGGTGAGCTTCCTCATGCTTGGCCCCACTCATTAAAGGCACTGCTCCCATGCATGGAGTCTCCCTCCAAAACTACGTTGTCCCACAATGAATGCCACTCCTCCATGACAACACTATTGATTTGGTCAAAGTTGACCTAGTCTTCATGCTCCAGCCCCTTTTCACACACAAGGGTTCTTAATTAAGCTGCTAATATGGCCTCCTTTCATATTAGCAGTGATTTTATTCCTACTAAGGAGATTTATGGGTCTCAATACCCTCTTATTCATCAAACAAGGAAGCAAAAACAAAATTTAGTATTCCAACTAGCTCATGGCTAATTAGGAATATTAGAGTCCTCCCCTCCCAAATGTTGCATGTCCTCAAGCAACTATAAAGGTGAGTGTTTCAACTCTTCTCCTCCTCCATTGGTGACACCTCCATGTGATAAAATCTCATCATAAGAAAAGTGTCTCCTAATCCATCCCTCCCTGACATGCTCCTCCCAAGTTCTCATATGATGCAAATGACTCATCCCACAAGGAATAAAAAGACCCAATGAAGAAATCATGGTTTGCCCAATGTTCTCCCTGAAAGATGCATCATAAGAAACATGGATAATCTCTCTCCCAGAGGTCATATCCAATCCTTCCATCCTTCCTCCAATCATTCCCATAAAAAGAATAAGGACATCATCAAAGTATGGGATCAAAACCAATGATACATAAACATCCATATGAAAAATGGATGTGGATCATAGTCCCACATGTGGAACCAGCACAATATATCTCCTGACTGCCTCAGATAATGATATGGTAAATGGTTTCCCCACAACTTAATTCCTGCCATACTCTTCTCAAAAAATTTGAGAAGGTGAGTAATGTTGGGTGCCTTTGGAGCACACCTTGAATGATAAATCATCTCCCTATATCCTCCTAGGGAGTGGCCATGCTCAAAAATGTTTATGGCCCCAAGTTGGCCATGAAGTTTATAAGGAATAATTCTCCCCTTGGAACAATGACATGCACATGTATGGTATAGGAATGCAAATACTCATTAAGTAAATCATTATGCACAATAACATGATCCTTACCATAAACCCTACCCATACAAATGGAGTGGCTCATAGATAGATCCCCTCTCATTCCCCAAGAGGAAATAGGTGGCTATGATAACTCCTTAAAAGAGTTATGTATCTCCTCCATCTCCACATGGTCCATGCATATCTTCAAATGTTGATATATCTCCTCTTCAAAGCCTTCCCAAGTATACCCCTCCATGATAGTATGGTATACCCTCATGGAATAAGTGTGGCTGAAGATAGAATCTTCATGTGTTGCTTGTAGCAACTTCCCCTTGAGATTGGATGCTCTAGATAAGAATATCCTATCATAATAGTAGATGACCTCATCTCTGACTGAATATCCCTCCTCTAGTAGTCGGTCATCAAGTTTCATGCAAGTAAAAATATCCTTGGAATAATCCACCAAGAGCCGGGATTTCTAATATGGATCTATCCTCCATAGTGGTAGCATTGATGATCTGTCATGTAAAGCACAGGTCATGTGGTTTTCCTCCTCTTTGACATCTCTCATGCCAAAGTCACATACCAGGAAGCTACTATCCTTCCTCTGCTGCTCCTCCTATATCTGCTCATGCTCAAGTAAAGGTTGAATCTTTTGGAGGTTATTCTGCCATGGGAAGATATCACCTATCCAAAAAAATTCCTAAGTTTGGCCAAAGCATACATGAGTGGAAGATTTCTCTACAAGTGAGAACATCTTCTGATCCTCCAAAGTCAAGGAATAGTTACCTTGCACCATGATGGTGCCATCCTCCATCCTTGTAGCATCCTCTCTCAGCACAAGATGTGGTGTGACAGTGGGTAATGATGATGTTGGGAGAATGTATCCCTCCTCCTTGAGTTTACCCAAGAATATTTGCGATGTACAATGACCTCCCAATTTTCCCACTCCTCCTAGATCTATGAATGGTGCACCATGATGTGAGACATTCCTCACCAACTCCAGATCAGGTGGCCTCCCAGGTGTTTTTTCACAAAACAATAATGTCTCATGTGCCATGTTATCACTCAAAAAAAACTAAAACATCAATTGACATAGTCTTAGAGGTTTAGGTGTCAAAGGTATAGTCATATAATTCATTTTCCATTACTTGGTAAAGGAAAATTTTAAATTTTTCTTATTAGCCTATCTTAAGGTCCAAACCCACCCCCATTCAAGTCTTTTCATGTCACATCAATCATTATTTCCTGACATATTTCATTTCCAAATATTTCAACTCCGAAAAAGTCATTTTAGCCAACATTCCCTACTTTCGTAGTGAATTACACAGAAAAACACACTTTTCGCTATGAAACTACTAATACTTTCGTACTGAAACAACCCAGAAATACACTAAGTACGCTACAAAAGGAGGTATTCATGTCTGTCTTTTCAAATCAGGTGCTAAGTGTCACTCAATGATTGAAAGGGTTAGGTTATATGCCATTCAAGTTAGTTAGGGTTAAATCAAGGTACAATTGTCATGGTTGAAGTCATTATTACTATTTTAAGCATGTATATTCATGATTATGCCATGAGTTGTCATCGAAAGTATAAAATATTTCCAAATTGAATCATTTTTCATTCTCCACTCCCTCTTTGCATGTTACCAAAGCTCTAGAGAGCTATTTCACTAAGCCCAAGTTGTGGCTGGAATTTTCAAAAGTTTCCAGGTATCACTGATGAAGCGAGGGAGAGAAGACATAAAAGTATCATCACCTGCAAAAGAAGATCCAGCCATCAAGCAAAAGAAAGGAAATGAGAAAATCATTGCAAAAATAGATATTGAGGTCCTTGAGGAGTAGTTGAAGTTAGCAAATCATGGAATAGCGGTCTTGAAGAAAGAAGCAAGGAAACATAATGTTCATAAGGTCCATTTTGAGAAAATGAAAGAAGTTTGGGAAGAGCAGGTTAATAGTGTGTCAAAGACTTTAGATAACACAAAACAATTGATAAAATGGACTCAGCCATTGAGAGGAGAGGTGAAGCATATCAAAATAATAAACCTGCACTTGAAATCTAGGAACAAAAAAATGAAGGACCAAGTCAAAGACCTCCAAGAGCAGTCAGAATTGATCCATGAGGAGCTAGAGAAGAAGGGCTAAAAGATGACTGTAGTTGAGGACCCCATAGCTCAACTTATCATTAATGAAGAGGAAACACCTCAAGGCTATTAAGTTGAGTTTGATTATGTTTTAAGAGGTTAATGGCATGTTGAAGACCAAGTTTCTACAGTTGGAGTTTATCTTTTTAAGACAAGGTTAAAATCTGAAAATTTCAAAGTTTTTCACAGTTTCGTAGTGTTTCCTAGGCTTGAAGCCAGGAAAACGCTACGAAAATTTCTATAGCTGTCTTTTTTCTTCTAAAACCACTTTTTTAGATTTCAAGGAGGGAAAATGGTAGTGATTATGTGTTAGGTCATGATGGACACTATGGAACAGCAAAGAAGAAAATTTTTTGAGTGAAAAGCTATTTTTGTACGCTACGAAACTGCCTTGTTTTCATAGCGAGCTGCTTTTTAAGGTTTCCAAGCAGTTTAAAAATAGTTTTGGATAGGTGGAAACATCCAATAGATCAAGGAACCTTGCCACCAAACATCTATGACTTGAATACCATGACATGGAGACAGCTCATTAGCTGAAGCTTTTGTTGAAGATAGGGTCTTGTTTTCCTGAAAAATAGGGTTTGGTTCCATATGTTTAGGAGGATATTTAATATGTCAAGTAGTGATGAGCTATGTTATAGCCTATTCAAACATGTGAGGCTTATTTGTCACTAAAATGTAACTATTTTAAAGATAAGGTAGATTTATGTAATAAATAGGAGTTTGAGTCCTATTAGGAAAAGGTCTTCTTTAGAGTGTAGCTGTCATTTTCTCATTAAAAGACATATTTTTCTATTTTATGAGGTGTCATAGGAAGAGTTAAATGAATATAGCCAAGAGGTAGATCATCCCTGTTGTAATAATGTCTATTTAAAGCCAAATTATCGAAGTTGTAAAGGGTTGGATATTTTTTGCACCATATGCTGCTTTATGTAATTTGACTGATATTAGCAATACATGGGACTTCTTCTTGATAGACCCGAGATTCTCATGGAGTTTTTAATGTTTTTCTGATCTATATCTTTATGTGTACTACTTGCAGTAGATTTCATATTTATTACTCAGAATTCATATGTGTATGCTATGGCTTCCTTTATTGATGAAATTGTTAGCCACCTATAAATTTTGTTATACCAAGAGTGGCTAGACTTTGTCTTCAAGCCTTCAAGAGATAGTTTCCTTTGAAAACCTATCATATTTTTGAAGTCTTATGATGTTCTTTATCCTTTGAGTTAATCTTCACTGTTGTTTCATTGTTAGTCCTAAAGTACCTGTTGTTTACCAAGAAAGACTGCTTAAAACTCCATTCTTCATTCATTCACTTCACCATTTTACTCTTATAAGGCTCCATTTTCCATCATTTCATGCTCCATTTCACTCACAAAAACTTTCATTTTCACCCTTATTTCCTTCATAAAATCCTTCTAAACCTTCCATTTTAACCTCCAAAAACATCAAAACCCCCTTAAAACCTTGTATTTCCCCTTTATTTGGTTTTAAATTCCCTTCTTTCATCTATCAAAACCCCCAATTTGACCTTTAAAATCCTTGTTTTAAGCCTAAAATCTGTCTTTCGCACTCTAAGGGTCTTAACCCCCTAAGGGCTTATTACCTTTAAGCCTTTTCCTCATATAACCTAAGCCCCGCAATCAGGTGCTTAAAAGGCCTAAAAACCCTTTTCGAAACCTTATTTCCTTTTATTTTTGTTTCCCCGATGTTTCCATTTTAAAAATAATATGGATTGTTGATCTCTGCAGATCAATGGCCATCGGGCCCATCTTTCCTCCTGATCACCTTCCCTATCTTTCTTCCTCTGTTCAAATAACTCACCCCATATTTTAATCTCAATCGTCCATTCAGGTGATCCGACGATCAGGACTAAACCCGATAGCCTTTTGACCCATCCACCCTGCGACAAATTTGCTGACGCACTGTTGGACCCACTCTAATTTTCCCTCAGGACTATTGAGTTTTCGCGCTCAATGATAACCGTTGATCTACGCTCCCTCCACCAGATCAATGGCCATGGTTCCATCTCGCGCCATCAAGCCCTATGTCCACGTGTCAATCGATGCATCGTATCGTGTTTTGTTTAGCAATACCGCCTCCCCCCCCCCCCCCAAATGTTCTTGTAGCCACACTTCCGGTTTTCGAAACCACCCTTTATCATTTACGCACCAAATTTAAAAATTCAAACCATGCAACTGCTTAAAGTTTTCTCACTCTGTACAAATTCCTCCATTTCTCATATAAAACACTTCCATAAAACCTCCTAGTAGTTAAAACCTCCAATCCATGAAGTTTAAATATGTTGTGTGTTTTTATGCGGAGTTTAATGAAATTCAATATAAAACCCTCCTGAGATGATTATAGTGTTGTAAGGGCTGGGATGACAATCCTCATGGCCATTTGATACAATTTCAAAGGTTTGGGAGTTCTAATTACTGCGGTTTTATGGAATCAACTCAGTCATGATTTTCATTTTCATGAGCAAAAACTCCAATAAACCCTAGAAATTGTGGCCTCCAAGAATGGCTCAAGCCTCCCCATCAAGAAATTCAGCCATGAGTTGCCTCCTCAAATCCTCCAGGTGGCTCCTCCCACAAGAAGAGACAAGTAGTAGTGTGGCAATCATGGTTTTCCCATGGTGTCTACTGCAAAATGAAGCATGTATAATAGGGAGAATCATGCTCCCAATGGGCTATACATCCAATACTCTCCAAATAATGCTCCTCATTATTGCACAAACATCAGAGATACAAGGAGAAATACACAATAAAAGCGAGTTGTCAAATGACAACCGGAGAGTGGTTCAGAGTTCCACTCATGGAACCTGCGCAGTGCCTCCTTGGCCTGCCTCAAAATCAAAAGTAACAAGTGTTGTACTAGCCACTTGTTTGCTGCCACAACATCTCATCATAAGATAAAACATGAAAACACAATTTTGGTGCCAATGATGCACACCAAGACGTATGTGGATTCCCCCACAAACCATCATAAGAATGGCCACTCCCATTGCTGCAATGGGCCAAAAGTACATCACAATAGGGAGCATAAGGAGGTGTGATCATCCTTAGCTCACTAAGTTGCCCATAAGAAGTAAAGGAAGGAAAATCAAAATGAAGATCTATACCTCCTTTACCATGTACTCCGGTCCTTGAGCTAAAATAGCTCATCTAAATGCTCTCCATCTCCTCCAATGAGTAAGGGAATGGTTGTTCCAACCTCTCCTAAAACATTCGGGCTATGCATATGTCCCTATGTTGATGAAGATAATGATGAATTCCCTCCCAAGTGAACTCCTCCAACAAGGAAAAGTATGCATCAAAATGCATAGCTAGGAAGTCCTCATGTGTTGCATGCAATAGTTTCTCCTTGAGACTAGAAAATCTAGTCAAGAAGATCTTGCCATAACCACAGATGACCATATCAGTGTCAACTTTGCCATAATGCACATGACAACAAAACCAAAATAGGAGAGCTAGAAATAATAGCAAATTCCTAACATAGTGATCAAGAATGAATAGTTATTAAGTATGTTCATGAAATACCAAAATTTGGGATTTGAACATTTTTTCTTCTTATTCTTATCATGTATGCAAGTGATTATGATCATGAAAAGGAAAAACAATAAAAAGTGGTTTAAGGATACAATAAAATTATTCTTGGGCTAAACATTAAGAAGGAATCATATAGAAGTGTATTTTCGCATAAACTAAACTCTTCTTATTAATTTGTGTGCTTTTATATTTAGCGTCTAGTGCCTAACAATGCAATCTAAGATATTTCTATATTTTGTAACTAGAGAGGCGAAAAATAGAATTGAGAATTTGTTCTTATTGTTTAAATCATGTCTACAAATTGTTGTGGTCATATATGGAAATTATGTTTCCTTAAGTAGTTAAATTCCATTGTTGCCTATTGCATTATATGAAATATGATGAATTAAAAATGAAATGAGTTATAGATGTTATGTCAAAATTTATAAGGTGATACACTAATAAAAATTCGGGCTATGCATATAGTTGAGGAGCCCATAGCTCAACTTATCATTAATGAAGAGGAAACACCTCAAGGCTATTAAGTTGAGTTTGATTATGTTTTAAGAGGTTAATGGCATGTTGAAGACCAAGTTTCTACAGTTGGAGGTTATCTTTTTAAGACAAGGTTAAAATCTAAAAATTTCACAGTTTTTCACAGTTTCGTAGTGTTTCCTAGGCTTGAAGCCAGGAAAACGCTACGAAAATTTCTATAGCTGTCTTTTTTCTTCTAAAACCACTTTTTTAGATTTCAAGGAGGGAAAATGGTAGTGATTATGTGTTAGGTCATGATGGACACTATGGAACAGCAAAGAAGAAATTTTTTTGAGTGAAAAGCTATTTTTGTACGCTACGAAACTGCCCTGTTTTCATAGCGAGCTGCTTTTTAAGGTTTCTAAGCAGTTTAAAAATAGTTTTGGATAGGTGGAAACATCCAATAGATCAAGGGACCTTGCCACCAAACATCTATGACTTGAAGACCATGACATGGAGACAGCTCAGTAGCTGAAGCTTTTATTGAAGATAGGGTCCTGTTTTCCTGAAAAATAGGGTTTGGTTCCATATGTTTAGGAGGATATTTAATATGTCAAGTAGTGATGAGCTATGTTATAGCCTATTCAAACATGTGAGGCTTATTTGTCACTAAAATGTAACTATTTTAAAGATAAGGTAGATTTATGTAATAAATAGGAGTTTGAGTCCTATTAGGAAAAGGTCTTGTTTAGAGTGTAGCTGTCATTTTCTCATTAAAAGACATGTTTTTCTATTTTATGAGGTGTCATAGGAAGAGTTCGATGAATATAGCCAAGAGGTAGATCATCCCTGTTGTAATAATGTCTATTTAAAGCCAAATTATCGAAGTTGTAAAGGGTTGGATATTTTTTGCACCATATGCTGCTTTATGTAATTTGACTGATATCAGCAATACATGGGACTTCTTCTTGATAGACCTGAGATTCTCATGGAGTTTTTAATGTTTTTCTGATCTATATCTTTATGTGTACTGCTTGAAGTAGATTTCATATTTATTACTCAGAATTCATATGTGTATGCTATGGCTTCCTTTATTGATGAAATTGTTAGCCACCTATAAATTTTGTTATACCAGGAGATGGCTAGACTTTGTCTTCAAGCCTTCAAGAGATAGTTTCCTTTGAAAACCTATCATATTTTTGAAGTCTTACGATGTTCTTTATCCTTTGAGTTAATCTTCACTGTTGTTTCACTGTTAGTCCTAAAGTACCTGCTGTTTACCAAGAAAGACTACTTAAAACTCCATTCTTCATTCATTCACTTCACCATTTTACTCTTATAAGGCTCCATTTTCCATGATTTCATTCTCCATTTCACTCACAAAAACTTTCACTTTCACCCTTATTTCCTTCATAAAATCCTTCTAAACCTTCCATTTTAACCTCCAAAAACATCAAAACCCCCTTAAAACCTTGTATTTCCCCTTTATTTGGTTTTAAATTCCCTTCTTTCTTCTATCAAAACCCCCAATTTGACCTTTAAAATCCTTGTTTTAAGCCTAAAATCCGTCTTTCGCACTCTAAGGGTCTTAACCCCGTAAGGGCTTATTACCTTTAAGCCTTTTCCTCATATAACCTAAGCCCCGCAATCAGGTGCTTAAAAGGCCTAAAAACCCTTTTCGAAACCTTATTTCCTTTTATTTTTGTTTCCCCGACGTTTCCATTTTAAAAATAATATGGATTGTTGATCTCTGCAGATCAATGGCCATCGGGCCCATCTTTCCTCCTAATCACCTTCCCTACCTTTCTTCCTCCGTTCAAATAACTCACCCCATATTTTAATCTCAATCGTCCATTCAGGTGATCTGACGATCGGGACTAAACCTGATAGCCTTTTGACCCATCCACCCCGCGACAAATTTGCTAACGCACTGTTGGACCCACTCTAATTTGCCCTCAGGACTATTGAGTTTTCGCACTCAATGATAACCGTTGATCTGCGCTCCATCCACCAGATCAATGGCCATGGTTCCATCTCGCATCATCGAGCCCTATGTCCACGTGTCAATCGATGCATCGTATCGTGTTTTGTTTGGCAATACCGCCTCCCCCCCAAATGTTGCGCGAAAACTGCTTCCAGTTTTTCGAAACCACCCTTTATCATTTTTGCACCAAATTTAAAAATTCAAACCCTGCTTCGCTTCTGCCAAGGGTTTTCTCCCTTCTGCTACAAATTCCTCCATTTCTCACTGCTCCGAAACACTTCCATAAAACCTCCTAAGTAGTTAAAACCTCCAATCACAGGATTTAAATAACGCTGTGTGTTTTTTATGCAGGTTTAATGAAGTTCAATATAAAACCCTCCTAGAGATGATTATAGTGTTATGGGCTAAGGATGACAATCCTCATGGCCCTTGATACAATTTCAAAGGGTTTGGGAGTTCTAATTACACGGTTTTATGGAATCAATAAGTCATGATTATCGTTTTTCTGAGAAAAAACTCCAATAAACCCTAGAAATTGTTGCCTCCAAGAATGGCTCAAGCCTCCCCATCAAGAAATTCAGCCATGAGTTGCCTCCTCAAATCCTCCAGGTGGTTCCTCCCACAAGAAGAGACAAGTAGTAGTGTGGAAATCATGGTTTTCCCATGGTGTCTCCTGTAAAATGAAGCATGTATGATAGGGAGAATCATGCTCCCAATGGGCTATACATCCAATACTCTCCAAATAATGCTCCTCATGATTGCACAAACATCAGAGATACAAGGAGAAATACACAATAAAAGCGAGTTGTCAAATGACAATCGGAGAGTGGTTCAGAGTTCCACTCATGGAACCTGCGCAGTGCCTCCTTGGCCTGCCTCAAAATCAAAAGTAACAAGTGTTGTACTAGCCACTTGTTTTCTGCCACAACATCTCATCATAAGATAAAACATGAAAACACAATTTTGGTGCCAATGATGCACACCAAGACGTATGTGGATTCCCCCACAAACCATCATAAGAATGGCCACTCCCATTGCTGCAATGGGCCAAAAGTACATCAAAATAGGGAGCATAAGGAGGTGTGATCATCCTTAGCTCATCAAGTTGGCCATAAGAATTAAAGGAAGGCAAATCAAAATGAAGATCTATACCTCCTTTACCATGTACTCCAGTCCTTGAGCTAAAATGGCTCATCTGAATGCTCTCCATCTCCTCCAATGAGTAAGGGAATGGTTGTGCCAACCTCTCCTAAAACATCTGGGCTATGCATATGTCCCTATGTTGATGAAGATAATGATGAATTCCCTCCCAAGTGAACTCATCCAACAAGGCAAAGTATGCATCAAAATGCATAGCTAGGAAGTCCTCATGTGTTGCATGCAATAGTTTCTCCTTGAGACTAGAAAATCTAGTCAAGAAGATCTTGCCATAACCACAAATGACCATATCATAAACCATGTATCTATCATCTCCCTCATGTTCATCAAGAATAATGCATGCACCAAGATCCTGGGAATACTCAACCAAAAGTTGAGTCCTCCAACTAGGATCAATCCTCCACATAGACATCGCTAGTAATCTACAATAAAGTGCTCCCCTCACGCTACTTCCTGCTACCTTGACATCCCCCATGCCAAATTCATCCTCCAAGTTGCTGCCATGCCCATCATGCAGCTGCTCATGCTCAAATAGAAATGATGCTCTCTGAAAATGAGCCTCCCATGAGAGACTATCACCTCTAAAGAATCTCCCGATCCTGGCCAATGTAAGCATGAGTGGCCTCCATCTACTCCAATGAATGAAAGAGTCCTTCCTCAAAGGAAGTATCCTCTTTCTCACCAAATATATGGAGCATTCATCCTGCATCATGAAGATGCTACCCTCTACCTCTGCAGCAAACTCTATCAGCGCAGTATAGCTGATGAGAGTGGGTGAGACTTAAAATGGGAGAGTGTATCCCTCTTCCTTGTGCTTATCCCCAAACTCTCTACGTTGTGATGGACTCCTCTAATGTCTCCACCCCTCTAGAATCCAAGAGTGGTGAACCACAAAGCATGATGCCTCTCATCACCTCTAGATCAGGAGGCCTCCCAAGTGGAATGCCTCCAAAAAGTGAGACATCAAGATAGGAAGTGGACTGTGTATATGAGAGGAATGAAAGGTCCTTCTCTCTCTACTACGCAGTGTAGTCCCTCTCCTATGTGAAGAGAATCTCTGAAATAGATAAGGGTGAATGTCCATCATCCCCTCATGTTGATCCTTCTACTCTTCTTCTTCTTCCAATGGTGCAACATTGTAGGTTCTTCTATGCACCTCCTCTCTACCAACATGTGAGTGTATATCCTCATTAATGAGAGGCCTTGGATCTTGGCCTTCCTTTGAGATAAATATCTCTACACCCTCACAAATGGAAGAGTGCCCTTCATAAAATGGGGGTCTTGCCTCTAGAAAGCCATCCTCCTTATTTACTCGCCCTCGAGAAAGATGGAATGATCTTTGTTTCATGGTCCCCTTCCATGCATGCAAAGTGCTTAAAGTTTTGTCACACCATGTTTCACATTGGTTTTCATCAATCCCCTTTGCAAAAATCTTTGTGACTTCAACATATGATCTCTCATTTGCATGAAAACATGAAATATAATTCTAAAACCAATCATCATGAATCATACCTTTGAGTTGCAGCGCTGCTCCTCAAAAGGCCTCAACTTTTTCCTCCATCCTTCTTGTAGTAGCTATGGGAAAAGTATTGCGCTGTGGATCTGCATGTGTAGCTGAATGCTCACACCCTTCATGATAATAGCTAGGGCTTGCTTCATCCACAAACCCTTTCATAAAATTTCTCCAAATTTCCCTTCCATCAAGATCTTCAATAATCTCCTCAATGGTCTGGAAAAGAAGAAGGGAAACCTCCTCTTCCATCATTCATTTTCCCTTGTCTCCTCTGCAAATATCCTCTCCTTGGAGAGAAGCTCCTCTTACTGATGGCATTAAATCTTGTGCATAGGCTTAGCCAAGATTGATGCTCTGATACCATTGTAATGTCCCAAATCTGGAACTTGCTGCTCCATCGAGAATATTTTAAGATATTCCAAAATTCCTTCTATAGAAAGACCATAAATCCATTCCAGAGATTGACTGTTGGGTAATTTATCAGATATGTCACCTTCACAAGGAAGTGTGAGATCCAGAAGCTAGCTGGCCCTTCACAGACTCTGTCTATGGATATGAAATATTTCCACTTCGGGAATTTCTACCACAGGGTCCTTGAGGACGTTGTATAAGGAAGTCATGGCATAAATAAGGCAAACCACTGCTGGGATGCCCTAGAAAATATATAATGCAACTCCCTTGCAGAAAATGAGCTCAAATAAATGATTCTAGATGGGTTATACAGATCTCCCCAATCTAGGTCTCTAAAATAATGCTCTATGAGAGAGCTTACAGCAATACATGAACATAACCATAAACTCTGCAAATCTAAATACACCATAAGAGGGAAATGATATGCAGCCAACAATATGATATTATTCAGCAAATATACAATAAATATAAGAGGGAAAAACCCCTCATACAATGGAACCAAACTCCAAGTGATCATACCCTGAAATACATGAGTTGTTTCACTACTTAGAATGCCAGAGGACCATGCCTGTGCAGTCTCTATGAGAGTAGTAGCTGCTGAATAACCATGAAATACAAATTTGGCTGTAGAATACAAGAAAAATTTCATGTATTTGTAGAATACATGAAATACAAATACCACTCCATACCATAATGTCAAGTGGAAAGAGTTTCCAGTGGGGAAAGAATCGGGGAAGATCCTTTGCAATGTTAAAGAGGAAGATCACTTAAGCATTGTTTCTAGAATTACTAAAATTACGATATCCCTTCGAAGTGGAGACATATGCATGTGGGCATGCTATGGGAGCACTATTGATGATAATTAATTAAATTGAAAAAATACAAAATTCATACAAATGTAAAATAAAATTAAAACAATAACTCAGCATACTAATACTAGAAATCTCTAATAAAAGAATAAACCAATATAGATCTATTTTAACCTAGATATGTTATGCATTGATCAATTATGTTTTTATTTTATTGTAATCCCTCTCAATGCTTAATAAATATTGGACTAAAATATATCAATGCTAATATGCATATCAAACCCATTAACAAATCACTAGAACCCAAATAGGTAACATACTAGCATTGTCACTACATTATGTCCCGCCTAAAAAAAGGATTGAAATTTGAATTTTGAATGGGAACACACTTTACAAGTGGTGGAAGTTCCATGATAATAGCCTCAAACATATATGAAGTGATTTTATCATCATAAGCAACAACTATATGACTTAGAGTCCTCAATGAAATATATGAAAACTCAATTTTATCACCATAAGCAACAACTAGGTGATTCAGTGTGAACTTTGCCTTAATGCACATGACAAAAAAACCAAAATAGGAGAGCTAGAAATAATAGCGAATTCCTAACAAAGTGATCAAGCATGAATAGTTATTAAGTATGTTCATGAAATCCCAAAATTTGGGATTTAAACATTTTTTCTTCTTATTCTTATCATGTATGCAAGTGATTATGATCATGAAAAGGCAAAACAATAAAAAGTGGTTTAAGGATACAATAACATTATTCTTGGGCTAAACATTAAGAAGGAATCATATAGAAGTGTATTTTTGCATAAACTAAACTCTTCTTATTAATTTGTGTGCTTTTATATTTAGCGTCTAGTGCCTAACAATGCAATCGAAGATATTTCTATATTTTGTAACTAGAGATGCGAAAAATAGAATTGAGAATTTGTTCTTATTGTTTAAATAATGTCTACAAATTATTGTGGTCATATATGGAAATTATGTTTCCTTAAGTAGTTAAATTCCATTGTTGCCTATTGCATTATATGAAATATGATGAATTAAAAATGAAATGAGTTATAGATGTTATGTCAAAATTTATAAGGTGATACACTAATAAAAATTCAATAAGTTGGGGTTGTCCATTGGAGATTCCCTATAGATTAGAGTTGTCGAAAAGCATAGTTTTTACATCTTTTCCATGGAAGGAGGAATACAATGTAGAGTGAGGTCATAAAAGAGAGAAGTTGTGCCCTAAATGGTAATGGACATGTGTAGCATGAAAATATATTTATATATGCCAAGGGCATGATCTGTAGGAGTCATATTCCAAATGGCATAATGCTCTAGAAAAAAATACAGTTGTTTGAAAAATACAAAGATGCAAGTTTGGAAATTAGTTTCTTCTAAGGACTACATTGTTTTAACTATGAATTTTCTCAACCTTTAGGATCATTTTTTTGTTAAAATGTTAGTCATTAGATATTATATCAAAAAACCAAATAGGCATAGACAAAATATATCTAAAATTAGAAAGAAAAATTAGAAACTTCTTTAAAAGCACACAAACTATTTAAACAAAAAACTTTACAAATATATAAATTCGAAATATAAGAATTAAAAGGAATATTATTTTGAATGTAAATTTATAAATTAATTTTGGCGTTATCTATACTTTGAGTTGCAAATCATATTAAATTAGGGTAGAGTTTAACTTACAGATGAAATGAAACTTTGCACTGGAGTTTGGGGATTTAGTTCCAAAAAAAATTATGATTTTTTTTTGTTTAAAATATATTTTTGAATGTATAAATAGATTCAAACCGTTGTACACTAGAATTCTACGCATTAAACAACTTAAACACAAGACTTTAAAGATCTTTACCAAATTTTAGTTAAAATTAACCAAAGACAATGAGAAAAAATCATTTTGATCTATTAATTAGAATACACATTAAATTAGTATTGAAAATAAGTAAAATAACTAATTTAAAAATGGGTAAAATAAAACATCATATTCAAAAATTTGTGATTTTAAATTAAAACAAAATAAAACTTAAAAGGATTAATTCTGCTGGTAATGAAAATGATCAATTATATTGAATTCCTTAAGATAGAAATAGAGAAATATAACAATCATTGCTTCTCAGGTAAACTTGCAATACTAGCATACCCATGAAACAGGGGAAGGGAACATCGAAGAGGAAGAGGTTAAATTTTGATTATGGTTAAACTTTTGATTATATGTAAATGTATTGAATGTAATTTTAACAATTCATTTAAAACAAGTGTTGCAATGCACCTTAGTGCCTCTCACTGAAGTTAGAAATTATGGTTTAGAAAAAATAGCATAAAACATTATAACTTGCACTTGTCAATGCTAAGTTAATATTGTTTAATATGAAAATCCAATTCTATAGTCTTGATATGCAATAAAATAATAAATTGAGATGTCCACACATTTACAATTTTACTCATACATAAATAATGGTGAGAAGTAACTCCTAGTAAGTATATTTATTTACATCTTATTCCTATATTTTTTTTTTATGCAAATGATTGCTTAAATTATGGTGGGAAGTAATTGAGGGGTTAAGTTATGTGGTGAAAAAATGCCAACTGATCACTGATTTACCAATCTACTTGTTGTAAAAAAATATTGCTAAGGAAACTTTGTTGTATAGAAGTGGAACTTATTGTAGGTTAGTTGAACACTTAGGGATAGAACACTGTCCAACTACATTTTTTTATTGCAGTATAAATTTCCGGGTAGGCCTTGTCATAGAATTTTTTGCAAATACATGGAAAAACACCCAAAAGCTAACAAATGAGTAACTCAGTAAATACATTTCTAATGGATTTGCTTGTTTCCTTCCTTAATGTGGATGAGAAGACTTTACTAGAAAGTATAATAGTGGATATTCTCTAAAATAATTTCGCATGCCATACTACAAAATAATTGTTTAAATATAAATTAGTAACATGTTTGGAAGCCCAACTATATTTAGATGACACTTTATCTCCATACATGATCTCGATTGTGGAGGTATGCTTTTATATAAAATGTATTACATTAAACTAAAATTGATGCACATGGTGAGAATATGGTGGGAACACATTCTTTCAACATCTTTTATGATTATTAGAGAATATATTTAATCTGTCATTTGTGGACTTTCAGAAAGAGCATTGTATCCTTGAATGTTTGGGATGGCCTTTGAACATGTTTGTCTCTTCCATCATCTTCATCATTTATATTATTATGATGATGGTTTTACGTGTCGTATTTTGATTCAGAGCATTCTATTCTTGAACATTTTGGATGGCCAAGTATGGTTGTAACAATTGATGTAGGTGTTATATATATATATATATTGTGTTTGATTTAGCGAATTAGATTTAGGTGGAGTTTTATGAGGGTTATTGGACTTTTAGGGCTATATTTTGTAGGTTAGTAAAGTTTCCAAACTTACTTTAGAAATACCAAACTTAGATTTTGTAAGTTGGTAAAGTTTCAAAACTTTCTTAAATCATTGGTTAATTCGGCAAATCACAAATAGTTTAACAAACAAGAAATTATTAAATTTATTTTAATTTTAAAATTAATAAATATAATATAAATAAAAAATCAAATTATTAAATGCATATATCGAAATAAAAAAAATGATTGAAAATTATACATTTAACTTAAAGAATGTTTCACCTAGTATGCAAAGCATTTTTTTAATTTTAGATTTATAATAAAATTAAAAGAACCAAATAATTTAAATAAAAGTTATATATTATTTAGATAAAAATATATTAAAAAATAAATAAATTAATATCTACATTTATTTGCAAATAAATTTAAATTGATATTAAAAAATAGTTAGCATAAATGAAACTTTGATTAACCTATGGAAAAACAATTTACGGGGATAGAAAATCTTATACACAATTATAACTTGAGTTTAAAATTTTCTATAGAAAATGTTATACGCAAAATTATAAATTGAGTTTAAAATTTTGTAGAAAAGTATCATCCTATTTTGATCCTATTATAGGTAAATAGCTAATATGATTTTTTATATATAAATAAGTTTAAAATGTTATGTTATGTTTTATGGAGTTTATTTATTTTAGAAAGTGAGATGAAATGATTTATGTGATTTTAAATAAGTTGAAAATAGAAAAAATCAGTTTCACTTCAAATGTTTTCTATACGTTCTTATTAAAATGGTTGTATTACGACAAAGATTTTTGAAAATTGCGGTAAAGATTTTTGAAAATATGGATTACAGTGGTTAAACTTTAGTATTTTGGGTGCTATAAGAGTTTTTTATTTCTATACACTCCATTAAAATGTAATTTCAAATTATTTCTATACACTCGTATTAAAATGTAATTTCAAATTATTTCTATACACTCTTATTAAAATCTAATTTCAAATTATTTCTATACACTCTTATTCAAATCTAATATCAAATTGGTGAAAATAATTTTAATTTTCTTAACGTATTACTTTATATTAAAAATAAAATTTTTCAAAACAACTATTTGAATTTTCAATCAAATTTTATTTTAACAAACATTTATCATAATCTGCAATTCTTGACAATTTTTCAAAAAAAAATACTATTTGTTTAAAAAAGAAACAATGCATTCTCATCGTGATTCCACTTAAACTAAAATAAAATAAGATAAGATATATATTATTAAAAAATAAATATATTTTAGGAATAAAAGAAAAGTCACCACCCGAGTCCATTCTAGTCCACTCTCCCACGTAACGTGGGATTGTAACTACAGAATATTTTGTTCGATTGTAATTACAGTAAATGAATGATATTATTAACTTTGTAATTTAATTATTCTTTTTATTCAAATTGACCCAATCTTTCTTAGATATTAATTACACTTAAATTACCTAATTGCGAAAGGACTAGACTACCGAGCCCGCGTTTTAGCCCGGAAACCTTGCCCGTCGGAAAACTTCGCTGCCCGAATTCGAAGTCTTCTCCGGCTGATGGCGGACCCTTCGATACATGGTGTCGTTCCCCAGGTCTGACAACGAATATGACCAGCCATCCTGTCAGATACCGGAATCATTTCAAATTTCAAATTTGAGCGCCCTTCAATTTCAAATTTCAAATTTTAGTTTTGCAACGCGTAAATTTCATTTTTGCAGTGGCTTCACACGCAGGCGGAGGCGTCCGTGTTTTACATTTCTTTCGGCGGCGAGAATTCCATATCTATCGCTCAGACGGAGGAGCTGGCCATGGGTTTGGAAGCGAGCGGGGTAAAGTTCTTATGGGTTCTGCGGAGACGGTGCTTCGATCCAGTTGTGTCCTCCACAATAAACACCGTAGAATTGGATCTTTTGCTTTTCTGTATCTTCCATTTCATTCAAGCAAAGGGCGAAAATTTTGGTGGGAGGCTTGTTCATTGTATTCAAATACGCAACGCGAGGACCCGAACGTCGCGTGTTCGAATCCCGCAGCCCCGACCTTCATTTGCAGATTTCCGTCTAGATGCATTCATGGATAAATACAAGCAGCTGCAACAGGACAAATCAGATTTCAAGAGGGGAAGGCCCGTGGACGAGGGCAGAAGAAGAACAAAGGTAACGAAGGTAAATTGAATCACAGAGAGCAACAACTACGACCGGAGCGGCAGAAACTCAATCTACACATCCATCTCTCTGCGCAGACAATCGCAACCCCATGGAGAAATTGGAGGAGGATCCAGGGTGAAGCCACAGAAGCCACAGGGTGCCCCAGCAGCCGGTTGACGAAAAGAAGGCGGTTAATTTGCGGTTGGGCTGTTTTATGGCTAACGAGTATCTCCCCCGCGGCGTGGCATTGGGTGTGAGGGACACGGATCTAAAACGGGAGGTCGGTTTTTCTCTTCGAAAGGCCCGGAACGCAGGTGTCTTTAAAGGTGTCAACGACAGCCAACTCGTATAGATTTCTCATTCTATATGTTCTTTTGCCTTTTCTGGAAACATCTCCTTCCTGTTATATATTCTAAATGTTCTTTTTCCTTTTCGTGAAACATCTCCCTCTATTATAAATACGCTAGGACTTTGAGATAGTCACCAAAGGGTTCACCGCATATTTTTTGGCCTTTTGTGCTGGTCAGCGCTACTGTGTGCGCTTTGATAAGATCGAGCATAGCTACTATGTCATGAAATCAATCTTTTTTTTCTTTAAAAGATTTTGCTACAGGCTGTGTTCTCTTTCTTCTTCTGTTGGTATTGCGTGATATTCAACTTTTGTGTTTCTTGCGTTATCTCGTTGCTACAGTGATATGATATAACTATATCTACCATTTTTAATTGATATTCTTATCTACAGATCTCTGGGAGGACGACGCTTTAATAACGTAATCGGCGGGAAGTGCACGCTTTAGGTAGTACAAAACTACTGGTATTACAAAGAAAGTTTTCTCAGATTTTTTTCTCTGATTTCATCTTATTATTGATTGCCCATTTCTCTCACTGTGGGCGCCTTCTGTCCTATTCTAGAAGCCTGCATAACCTGGATATTTGCCAGACATTTCCAGTTATTAATGGCGTACAGAAAGTGCTCATAGCAATATGGAAGTGTTCCCTATCTCACTCTAATTATTCATGTTGTATGTTATACTTTGGTTGTTTGTAGAACTCCATAGCGTTTCCTTGAGGGCACATACGTGAAGGATTTTTCAAAATGAGTGTTGTTTAATGTCAACTTCAAAGATTTTGTTAATTTTAAAAATTGATATTAATTATTGTATGGGTTTGTAAGAGTTATTTTTTTTGAATATTAATATATGGGTAAAGTAATTAAATATAGAACTGATTTGTTTTTATATCTTTATGTTTTAATATTTTTTAATTTGTGGATAGTTGTGTGTATAATATTTTAGTTTAATTATTATTGATTGGATGGTAGATATTTAATTTCCAAGGAATATATTTTTAATAATAGTTATGGATAGAGAATTTTGATTTATTTAAAAGGTAGTTATGTTTTTCTTTATTTTCAATTATTTATTGTAAATCAAAGGTTTCTATTTATTTGGGCGTCTAAAAATTCGTTGGCCTCACTCTTACTAAATTTATTGGCGAACCTGTGCATACCCACAGGGGTGTCACCGCGGGAGCAATATCATATCACGTGGGTTCATATTGGGGGATATATAAAGAGGAAAAAATGACATAATATATTGGGGCATATATAGGGGGTAAAGGGTTTTTATATTGGCAGGTATAAAAAATGGAGCTCAAAGTTAATGAAAAAATATAAAGGGGTATAAAAAATGGATACCTACAATATATAGCGAAACTAGGGGATTTTTAAATTGGGAAGGTGTATTGGATTTATATTGGTAGGGGGTTAAATAATGCGATTTTTAGAGGTATTTTCCAATATGTACTCAAATTAAGGGTATTGTTTAATATGCTTTGATCGCACGTGATATGTTATAGGTTCATTGAGTGAAGCCCCTGTATGCATACCAAATGTACATCACAAACTTACAGAATGACAATGTTTTGCACACATCAACTAAAAAAAAAATGTCAAGACATGGATCCAACTAGAAGAAAATAAACTAACCTCAAGCATCAGCATGATTTACTGGGACATGATGATCCAAACCCAATTCAGGAGCTCACATGGGCTTAAATTCACACTTGTGCATTCCAAGGTACATCACAAACTTACAAAATGACAATGTTTTGCACACATCAACTCACGAAAAATGTCAAGACATGGATACAACTAGAAGAAAATAAACTAACCTCAAGCATCAGCATGATTTACTGGGACATGATGATCCAAACCCAATTCGGGAGCTCACATGGGCTTAAATTCACAATGCACATGAACTTCCATGTGAGAAAAGTGAGAATCTAGCCACTCAAGTTCCTCATTGATGCGTCTTTGCCCCCTTCATAAGTTGACTATCTTGTCGTGCATCTCCCATAGGTTCCTTTGAAGATGATTAATAAAATATAGTATATCCTGGTGGCCATCCTGCTTAACGAAATCTAGTTGTTCTATCGAAATACAAATATGGTACAAAATCCTAGTAACCCCTTCCAGTGAGGGGGTTGTCTCCCTAGAGGGATTTTCCAAAGGAGTTTTGTCATGCTATTAGAGCTTATCAGTTTCTTGGGATTTTTTTTGGACATCTCTAAGCTCAATTTATTTTCTTTCTGAGAAAAATATTATGAAAATATCTTGGAAATTGAGGGTCATTGTTCCCAATTATAGTAACTGTTGGACCCCTAATACAATATAAACACCACGCATTTGGATTTCAATCATGGAACTGACATGTAAATATTCCCTAATATTGCTCTTAATATGATTGCACTTCCATAAACAATTTATGGTACCTCTCGTTGGAATCATCAGTTGAAACTACGATGTTGGATATACAAATAAATTAAGAGCTTTTTCTGGTTCATAGGGAGTTTCCACAGAGGGTCTCATGAATGATGATAGGTAGAGAATGGTGGTTGCAGGCTCCATCATCTCGACATCAGGAGGGGGAATGTCAATGGGAGCAGGTAAATCCTCAGGCTGGATCGAAGCATACTACACAAGGATGGGAGAGGCGGACTCATTCTATTCAATATCGTACTCACGAACTACCTCCAAAGAGGCGCAGTAATGCGTGAAGCGGGGACAGTGGTGGGAATAATGGCCATGGAGATCACACAAGGCGCAAGGTTGGTTTATGTGAATAGCCTTAGGGTTCTTGGCTGCAGTTGAGGAATAAACAGAGGCTTCGGGACCATAGACTCAGGGAATGCAACATTAACCATGGGCTTGATACGAGGAAACTCAGGACAGGTATGGGTGGCATGACCGACGACATCACACAAAGCACAAGGCTTTGGAAGCTAAGGAGGAGTAGGGTCAGTCAAGGCAACCTTTTCCTTTGGTTCTTTCTTCCGAGCTTTTCCCGTTTTACCCGAAGCTGTTGCAACATGAGAAGGTTCTCATTGAGGTGGCTGAGGCACAGTAGTAGCGGGAGGGGTCATAGGGACCGGTTGAACTGGGGTCAAAGCAAGATAAGGTTTGGGTTGACCAGGAGGGGTAGCGGCTGGCGGATCAATGTACCAGACGGGAATCCCAAGGGTCAAGTTAGGAAGGGATAGGGTAGCCATGACAGGTACCGAGAACACTCCAGGAGGGGGAGCTAGGAACGATATCTGACTGGAGGGGTAATGGCCAGGCGGGACAGATCCGAGATGGTTAAGGCCTAGAGGAACCATTCCAGGAGGGTAGAGAGGCTCATGGATACTAGCTGCAGGTGAAGGGCCAGGAGGAGGGGGTCCAAAAGGCTGAATCGAAGGGCTAGGAGCAGGTTGCGGAGGGCATGACTGCTGACTAACTGAAGCGGGCCGCTTGAGGGAATCCCGAGACGATTGCATCATGCAAACATTCAATGAGATGGGATCGGAGACAGGAGGAGGAAGACCAGGGAATGTACCAAGGAAAGAGGAGTCTTTGTAGACTCCGTGTGAGACACTTGTAAAGGGGTCGACGGTCTGCTTATTGGCCACCGAAGATATGATGGACTCAGGGGAGGTCTGAGACTTCGGTTCGTAATATGTCAACTGGTCAATGGTGACTATATTTCCATTATGGGGAAAGGACATCTTGCAGTGAACTGCAGATGGTAAAACAGACATCGCATAGGTGTAGCTACGACCCAATAGAATGTTGTAATCTAAGGGGGCGTCAATTACTTCTACATCAACGTAAACAGTCTTGCCTGCAAGAGTAATATGAAAATTGCAGAATAGGCCAATGGGTTGGGAAGCGTGGCCATCCCACACTCGAAGAGTGATCGTGGAAGGGGTCAAATCTGGCGATCCAAGTTTCTTCCAAACTGAAGAGAACATCATGCAGGTGGATGCCCCCTCATTAATGATACAACGAGAAATGTTGGCATTCCGGATCTTGACTGGGATTTGGAAGGCGATGGAAGCAGGAAGAGGAGGATGCTCTGACCGATCAACATCGAAGATGATCAATCGATCATCTGAAGGATCTAGAGTGCCCATGGAAGATAATAGATCTTCTCATTGTGAAGGGCATGACTGGAGGAGTTCCAACGTTGAGATGGCAGCAGGAGATTGTGCCAAATCATCTACTATACTATACGAATGGGCAGCTTTTCCAGAAGCAGCGTTTCAGTGTAATGGTCCCTTAGGGATCTTGGTATTAACCTCTGCCTTAGGCTGAGGGATCTGCAAAGGACCATTAGTTTTCAAAAGAGGCTCTGTAGAACCTGAAGAATGGGGCTCAGGGGTAGACGTAGCGGGAAGCTTGTTGTACTGATGGGACCGAGTCCAAAGGTTGAGGCCTATGGTAATAGGTTGGTCAGAGTTCATCATGAGAATCTGGTAATCAGAGGTACCATATGGAGGAGGTTGAGTGGTCGCCTGACCTTCAGGTGGTTGGGTAGCCACAAATCCTTGCTGAGGGAAAGGATTAGTAAACACAGCCGGCTGACTAGGCACAGCATGGGGAGGGACGGAAGAGGAGGCTTTCTATCCTCGTGATGCTACATGAGTCTCCCACATCTGTCGCATCTGTGGTAAAAGAGGACAATCGTGAGTGTAATGACCATAAACACCACAACAAGAACAAGCCTTATTCGTGTGAACAGGCATGTCTTGCTTGGGCTGAGTGCCCTCTTGCTGGTTAGCAGTGTTAGGTTCATTATTTTGAGGATTAGGTCCAGGATTACCGGGGGCAGATTGATTTTGAGTGCCTTTCCTCTTCTTTTTGGAAGGAGGAGGATTAGTCGCGCCCTGATGTGCATATACCTGCCCCTGAGGGGGAAGTGGTTGTTGTTGCGGGGGTTGAGAAGGCAAGGGAGGTGGAGGTCCTAATGCTTGAGGAGTTGGAGCACCAGGCTGCGAATACGGATAATAAGGAGGTTGAGTAACATTGTGGTAAACAAGTTGGGCAAAAGGAGGAGGCATGCCGTATCCTAGATACATGCTACTGGGAGGGGGGAAAGTGCTTGAGGTGCTGGCCCCTCCCTAAGGGAAACCATAGCCCATGGAAGGCTGAGCGTATGGATGAGAAAGAGCTCCAATGATGCCGTCGGTCGGGTTATGTTTATACCATCTACTCTCAGTCGGGTTATGTTTATACCATCCTACCTGATCTCCCAGGACCTGGTGGTGCCAATGCACCGGGGGCATCTCATGCCACCGACGGCATCATTGGAGCTCTTTCTCATCCATACGCTCAGCCTTCCATGGGCTATGGTTTCCCTTAGGGAGGGGCCAGCACCTCAAGCACTTTCCCCCCTCCCAGTAGCATGTATCTAGGATACGACATGCCTCCTCCTTTTGCCCAACCTGTTTACCACAAGGTTACTCAACCTCCTTATTATCCGTATCCGCAGCCTGGTGCTCCAACTCCTCAAGCATTAGGACCTCCACCTCCCTTGCCTTCTCAACCCCCGCAACAGCAACCACTGCCCCCTCAGGGGCAGGTATATGCACATCAGGGCGCGACTAATCCTCCTCCTTCCAAAAAGAGAGGAAAGGCACTCAAAATCAATCTGCCCCCAGTAATCCTGGACCTAATCCTCAAAATAATGAACCTAACATTGCTAACCGGCAAGAGGGCACTCATCCCAAGCAAGACATGCATGTTCACACGAAAAAGGCTTGTTCTTGTTGTGGTGTTTATGATCATTACACTCACGATTGTCCTCTTTTACCACAGATGCGGCAGATGTGGGAGACTCATGTAGCATCACAAGGATAGCAAGCCTCCCCTTCCGTCCCTCCCCATGTTGTGCCTAGTCAGCCGGCTGTGTTTACTAATCCTTTCCCTCAGCAAGGATTTGTGGCTACCCAACCACCTGAAGGTCAGGCGACCACTCAACCTCCTCCATATGGTACCTCTGATTACCAGATTCTCATGATGAACTCTGACCAACCTATTACCATAGACCTCAACCTTTGGAAACTTACTTCAGGCCTGATCCTTTTGAAACTCATGGCATATGGGTAAAGGCAGACTCTGGTGGAGGGGCTTAACACTGTTGACCTCATCAGTGAACCAGAGCCCCTAAAAGCTAATGTGTATTTGTATGATTTCCAGTTGTATAGCAGAAGTATTTCAAATGTGTATTTGTATGATTTCCAGCTGTATAGCAGAATCTGAAAGGGGAATACAGTCTGTGCCTGCTAGGTTTTCTTACAACAAGTAGCTGGTGTTTGATCTTTGCTTTCAAATGCCATCGACGCGAAAACTACCATCAGTATAATAACAAGATTTCATCTAAACGCTAATATGCCCTTCCTAAGCTCTAAGTGATTTCAGGGTTAAGCTCCAAAATAATTCTAGGATTTTTGTTCAGTAAGGGGTAGGCTGGAATTTTCAGGTTGCTTTGTGTGGAGCATGTGACGAAGAAGGGAAACCACTGCTTTACCTAGTCTTCGAGTACCTTGATACAGATCTGAAGAAATTCATCGACTCTCGACGCAGTGTCAATGCTGGTCCTCTGCTGCCAAATGTTATTCAGGTATTTCTTTCACTGAAATTTTTTGCCCTTTCATCAAGTATTTCTTTCACTGAATCTTTATGTGCTTCCATTCTTCATATTCCATTGCATCGGCCATTTTTTCCAAAGAAGCAGGACTCTGATTTCTGCATACGGGTTTTGGAGTACAGAGTTTCATGTATCAATTATTGAAAGGTGTAGCTCATTGTCACAGCCATGGAGTGTTGCACAGGTAATGATTGATTGGACATTTATATTAGTTTTACCTATACTCCGTCTTCTGTGGTAGCTCAACTCAACCCTATGAGGTTGTGTGAATCCAAATTAAGAAACCAGATAAACAGAAATAGTACATGGTTGTTTCAGTAATAATCTTCCATGGAATTTGATTATCTTCAGGGATTTAAAGCCACAGAATCTATTGGTGGACAAAAGCAAAGGTTTACTTAAAGTTGGAGATCTCGGACTTGGGAGGGCTTTTACCGTGCCTTTAAAGTGCTACACCCATGAGGTTCTTTCTTAAATTCTTTATTTTATAAAGATGGCCTCATTTTTCTGAAATTCTTTGTCATTGTATAAAGATGGCCTCACTTTCTGAAATTCCTTGTCATTGTATACAGATGACCTCATTTTTTCTCTTAAATTCTTGGTCACTGATTAAGATTCTGATTTAGTTTCTGTATATTTGTAGGTTGTCACCCTATGGTACAGAGCTCCAGAGGTATTGTTGGGATCAACCCACTATTCCACACCTGTGGACATTTGGTCTGTTGGATGTATTTTTGGTGAGTGTGGTATATAATATTCAGAAAGACTTCACTCTTATAATTATTTCCAGTTTTTCCCCTAAGTGGGAGTATTCATATCTAATATTTTGTCCTGGTACTTGTAGCTAAAATGGTGAGAAGACAACCACTTTTCCCTGGGGATTGTGAAATACAACAGCTGCTTCATATCTTCACGTATGGCTATAAAGTTTTTTGGAAAACTTGTTTTAGTGCTAACTAATTCAATTACACAATTAGAAAATGAACTGAGTTGATTTTCATTTGTGGTTGAAAGGTTGCTTGGAACACCAACTGAAGAAATATGGCCTGGAGTAAAACGTCTAAGGGACTGGCATGAGTATCCTCAGTGGAAACCTGAGAACTTTGCTCGTGCAGTTCCAAATCTATCACCTACTGGTCTTGATCTTCTCAGTGTATGTTCATTCTTACCTGTCAAACCAATGAGATTCATCATATTATTAAACTCTTAGTGCCCTTAAAAGGATTAATTTAATGACAAACTTAGTCATGGCTTGCAGAAAATGCTGCAGTGCGATCCTACAAAGAGAATTTCAGCGAAGGCAGCCATGAATCACCTTTACTTTGATGATCTGGACAAGTCTCAATTCTGAGTATTCAACATTTCACTATTAACTATTGAAAGGTGTAGCTCATTGTCACAGACATGGAGTGTTGCACAGGTAATGATTGATTGGACATTTATATTAGTTTTACCTATACTCCGTCTTCTGTGGTAGCTCAACTCAACCCTATGAGGTTGTGTGAATCCAAATTAAGAAACCAAATAAACAGAAATAGTACATGGTTGTTTCAGTAATAATCTTCCATGGAATTTGAGTATCTTCAGGGATTTAAAGCCACAAAATCTATTGGTGGACAAAAGAAAAGGTTTACTTAAAGTTGGAGATCTCGGACTTGGGAGGGCTTTTACCGTGCCTTTAAAGTGCTACACCCATGAGGTTCTTTCTGAAATTCTTTATTTTATAAAGATGGCCTCATTTTTCTGAAATTCTTTGTCATTGTATAAAGATGGCCTCACTTTTCTGAAATTTTTTGTCATTGTATAAAGATGGCCTCACTTTTCTGAAATTTTTTGTCATTGTATAAAGATGGCCTCATCTTTCTGAAATTCCTTGTCATTGTATACAGATGACCTCATTTGTTCTCTTAAATTCTTGGTCACTGATTAAGATTCTGATTTAGTTTCTGTATATTTGTAGGTTGTCACCCTATGGTACAGAGCTCCAGAGGTATTGTTGGGATCAACCCACTATTCCAAACCTGTGGACATTTGGTCTGTTGGATGTATTTTTGGTGAGTGTGGTATATAATATTCAGAAAGACTTCACTCTTATAATTATTTCCAGTTTTTCCCCTAAGTTGGAGTATTCATATCTAATATTTTGTCCTGGTACTTGTAGCTGAAATGGTGAGAAGACAACCACTTTTCCCTGGGGATTGTGAAATACAACAGCGGCTTCATATCTTCACGTATGGCTATAAAGTTTTTTCGAAAACTTGTTTTAGTGCTAACTAATTCAATTACACAATTAGAAAATGAACTGAGTTGATTTGCATTTGTGGTTGAAAGGTTTCTTGGAACACCAACTGAGGAAATATGGCCTGGAGTAAAACATCTAAGGGACTGGCATGAGTATCCTCAGTGGAAACCTGAGAACTTTGCTCATGCAGTTCCAAATCTATCACCTACTGGTCTTGATCTTTTCAGTGTATGTTCTTTCTTACCTGTCAAACCAATGAGATTCATCATATTATTAAACTCTTAGTGCCCTTAAAAAGATTAATTTAATGAAAAACTTAGTCATGGCTTGCAGAAAATGTTGCAGTGTGATCCTGCAAAGAGAATTTCAGCAAAGGCAGCCATGAATCAGCTTTACTTTGATCATCTGGACAAGTCTCAATTCTGAGTATTCAACATTTCACTATTTATGGGTGTCCAAGGATGGTAGACTTTAGGTGGTCATATTTAAGGAACTGTTTCTGCCAATTTGGAGGTTTAAGCAGGCATAGTGAAATAGTTTTTTCTTGTTGTAGATGGAAGTCTAATCTGTTATTTGCAAAAGCAAACAGATCTTCCAGTTTTTGCAGTTGATTCTACTCAGCCTTTCATTCATTTGTTCATTCAGTGGTACTTGCAGAGGCCATGTCTATTTGTGCAAGCAAATTATCTTATTGGCTGTTTAAAACAGTTCTATTTAACTCGAGGAAAAGTCTGATTTATTTTGAAATTCTTCTGTCTTCTTCCAAGTGCTCCCTGCAATGCTAGTATTAATGGAATATGCTAATGAAGCATTATATAAAGTGAATAAGACAACCCATCCTGCATATGATTGCAGTCACAGTTAGGAATGTGTTCAGTAAATATTTGGACAAGGCAACTCCTATAAAAATGCTCAGGGCTCTGATTCTTTTCATGTACAACGGTATCTTTCTATAGCGTGATATGACAAAATCAAACCAACTACTTGGACAAAATTTATAACAGTTTGAATCAACTCAACTCTTTCAGCATTATACATGGGTTTATTCTTCCTAAATATGTTTACAACATAGGCCATTATAGAAATGTGAGTCAGAATTATTGTAAATTTAGTCATAAGTCCTAACAAACCACTTTCATGTGGAACAATTTATGACACTAACATTAACATTAGGCTCTTAGTGGAGGTATAACCTAGGGTTAATTAATTTTATGGTGAGTTGATGTATGAGATTAAATTAAATAAATTTTATTAATTACGCTGTAAAGTGTTCTTATTTGAAAACAACTTTGCTAAATGAGTACGTGTACCATTATGCACCTTTGATTTGAATGTTAGACGATTCAAACCATCTCAACCCTAAGATTAAATTCTTTTATTTTAATCAGTTATACAGCCTAACGAATATTAGATGTCCGTGAGGGAACTCAGTGAGGTTTCTTCTCTCATACCTCGACTTCATTTTCTTCTCCGATGGCTGCCGGCTCATTTTCTTCTTCTGGTCACGCGAATGTATACCAGTTTTCGAATGCAGAAATAAACAGCGAGCAGGGAAACAGGCTTGACGAAGAGGCCCTGCAAGTCCGGATTTCGAATCCCAGAAAATCCCTTGGCAAAGTCAATTAATCAAATTCAACAACAGAAAAACAAAATAGGCCAAGTCACAAAAGACTGGGGAACCTGGGACCCTTCAGAAGATGAGCAAATAAACTCATTAAAAGAAGATTCTGAAGAATACAATGACACTAATTAAAGGCTCTTTTCAAAATTCGAGAGAGTGGGAGAGAAAGAAAAGATATAACATTAAAAAGGTGAAATTTCTGAAACAGAAGTTGTATATGCACAAATAGTCAAGTTGCCTCACAAGAAGCAAAGTTACGTCGTGAGTATAATTAGGGATTGTAAGCTTATTTGTAAGTTCAAACTTATTCCCCTTCTGTTCTTGTTAAAAAAAAATAATGCACCATAAAAAATTGTTTACCAAAAATGTTTAATTAGAATAGATTTGCAAATGGTTACTGCTTTACCAAATATTCAAATTAGATACACAGTTACTGCTTTGAAAATTTGACGTGCCATAAATAATTGTGAATCAATGGCATGTGATCAAAAATAGATTTATATTTGCCAATGAGAAACTGGTCGACATTTTAATATATGACTATGCACTAATATTCTAAACCAATGTAACATTTGGCAAAAAAGCAGGTCCAGTGCATAACAAACCTACTGTATTTTTGGTGACGTCCAAAGTGCTCTAAGATGACCAACCAATTATATATAGACAACCACCGTCGAAAGAGCAACAAGTGAATAGCTCTGAATAAGGTTATCAATAACTGACAAGAAAGGCCAAGATTTCATAACTACAGCTTATCTAGGAAAGGCAAATTGTCGGTAAGGGGTGTGGGCTAGAAATAAACATTGTGTGCACAGAATCATAGATATAACAACAAAGAAATCTACTTGTCGGTATAAATATTTCATGGGAAGCCTCACCCCTTTGTAAGAAGCATGTTCCCAACTTCAATGTTTATAAGGCAGGAGTTTGCACGGACCAATTCTTGTCAGTTAAAAAGAGACTGGTTGTGGTTTCCTGAGAAAGTTCGTGTTGTTTACATGTTAATAAAAAAATTTACCAACAAACTTGACCTACCTTTGATTGCAAAATTACTGTGAATTTTTAAGGCAATTGTATACTGTAGTTCATGTCCAAAAGAGAGTTTCCAGGAAATTAAAACCATGTACATCAAATTGGCATCTGGTCCCTTACATCAGTTTGACATCAGACTAAGGCATGACCTTAAAATTAAATTATCATTATAATTATATTAACTTGGATCATAAATTGTACATGATGCTTTAAGCTTTCATCAATTAGAAATGGAGTTAAGCATTTTTGCAAAGGCTGGAATTTATCAGTGAATTATACAGAAAGCATTTACATGATTTTCTTTGAAAAGATAGTAAAACAAAAAACACTATTTGTTTTCTAACCCTTGAATATGAAGTGATCCTCTACCTCAAACTCCTATAAATGGCACAAATTATAGATCCTCTTAGAGTGTGGAATGTGATAGTTAGAAACCTTATATTTTTTCCTCTATACTACTCTTTCTTATGTTAGCTTTACAGCGTTTCCTTTGCAACATATGGTGCAATTGCTAGTTTAACCCCCTACCAATATAAATCCAATACACCTTCCCAATTTAAAAATCCCCTAGTTTCGCTATATATTGTAGGTATCCATTTTTTCAGTAACATTTTTTATACCCCTTTATATTTTTTCATTAACTTTGAGCTCCATTTTTTATACCTGCCAATATAAAAACTCTTTACCCCCTATATATGCCCCAATATATTATGTCATTTTTTCCTCTTTATATATCCCCCAATATGAACCCACGTGATATGATATTGCTCTGGCGGTGACACCCCTGTGGGTATGCACATGTTCGCCAATAAATTTAGTAAGAGTGAGGCCAACGAATTTTTAGACGCCCAAATAAATAGAAACCTTTGATTTACAATAAATAATTGAAAATAAAGAAAAACATAACTACCTTTTAAATAAATCAAAATTCTCTATTCATAACTATTATTAAAAATATATTCCTTAGAAATTAAATATCTACCATCCAATCAATAATAATTAAACTAAAATGTTAGAAGCTTTATTTTACAATACACACAACTATCCACAAATTAAAAAAATATTAAAACATAAATATATAAAAACAAATCAGTTCTATATTTAATTACTTTACCCATATATTAATATTTTAAAAAAATAACTCTTACAAACCCATACAATAATTAATATCAATTTTTAAAATTAACAAAATCTTTGAAGTTGACATTAAACAACACTCATTTTGAAAAATCCTTCACGTATGTGCCCTCAAGGAAACGCTATGGAGTTCTACAAACAACCAAAGTATAACATACAACATGAATAATTAGAGTGAGATAGGGAACACTTCCATATTGCTATGAGCACTTTCTGTACGCCATTAATAACTGGAAATGTCTGGCAAATATCCAGGTTGCAGGCTTCTAGAATAGGACAGAAGGCCCCCACAGTGAGAGAAATGGGCAATGAATAATAAGATGAAATCAGAGAAAAAAATCTGAGAAAACTTTCTTTGTAATACCAGTAGTTTTGTACTACCTAAAGCGTGCACTTCCCGCCGATTACGTTATTAAAGCGTCGTCCTCCCAGAGACGTGTAGATAAGAATATCAATTAAAAATGGTAGATATAGTTATATCATATCACTGTAGCAACGAGATAACGCAAGAAACACAAAAGTTGAATATCACGCAATACCAACAGAAGAAGAAAGAGAACACAGCCTGTAGCAAAATCTTTTAAAGAAAAAAAAGATTGATTTCATGACATAGTAGCTATGCTCGATCTTATCAAAGCGCACACAGTAGCGCTGACCAGCACAAAGGGCCAAAAAATATGCGGTGAACCCATTGGTGACTATCTCAAAGTCCTAGCGTATTTATAATAGAGGGAGATGTTTCACGAAAAGGAAAAAGAACATTTAGAATATATAACAGGAAGGAGATGTTTCCAGAAAAGGCAAAAGAACATATAGAATGAGAAATCTATACGAGTTGGCTGTCGTTGACACCTTTAAAGACACCTGCGTTCCGGGCCTTTCGAAGAGAAAAACCGACCTCCCGTTTTAGATCCGTGTCCCTCACACCCACTGCCACGCCGCGGGGGAGATACTCGTTAGCCATAAAACAGCGCAACCGCAAATTAACCGCCTTCTTTTCGTCAACCGGCTGCTGGGGCACCCTGTGGCTTCTCAAGGACGTTTTGTATAAATTGTCATTGCTTTGGGAATGGAATCCAGTTCGTAGCGATCAGCTTCTGGATCCTCCTCCAATTTCTCCATGGGGTTGCGATTGTCTGCGCAGAGAGATGGATGTGTAGATTGAGTTTCTGCCGCTCCGGTCGTAGTTGTTGCTCTCTGTGATTTCATTTACCTTCGTTACCTTTGTTCTTCTTCTGCCCTCGTCCACGGGCCTTCCCCTCTTGAAATCTGATTTGTCCTGTTGCAGCTGCTTGTATTTATCCTATCCATGAATGCATCTAGACGGAAATCTGCAAATGAAGGTCGGGGCTGCGGGATTCGAACACGCGACGTTCGGGTCCTCGCGTTGCGTATTTGAATACAATGAACAAGCCTCCCACCAAAATTTTCGCCCTTTGCTTGAATGAAATGGAAGATACAGAAAAGTAAAAGATCCAATTCTACGGTGTTTCTTGTGGAGGAGGACACAACTGGATCGAAGCACCGTCTCCGCAGAACCCATAAGAACTTTACCCCGCTCGCTTCCAAACCCATGGCCAGCTCCTCCGTCTGAGCGATAGATATGGAATTCTCGCCGCCGAAAGAAATGTAAAGCACGGACGCCTCCGCCTGCGTGTGAAGCCACTGCAAAAATGAAATTTACGCGTTGCAAAACTAAAATTTGAAATTTGAAATTGAAAGGCGCTCAAATTTGAAATTTGAATTGATTCCGGTATCTGACAGGATGGCTGGTCATATTCGTTGTCAGACCTGGGGAACGACACCATGTATCGCAGGGTCCGCCATCAGCCGGAGAAGACTTTGAATTCGGGCAGCGAAGTTTTCCGACGGGCAAGGTTTCCGGGCTAAAACGCGGGCTCGGTAGACTACTCGAACTCGGAATCGAACTCTTCATCGTCTGACACCGGCACTTCGGGGTCTGCCATGCATGAATCGAACTCTTCGTCGTCTCAGAGTTACTGCATCATCGAAATTGATGGCAGAAACAACGCTCTAATTGGAAACAGTGGATCCAATATCACTTGTACTTGTCTGTCCGTGAGTGGTTCCCCACCACCACCACTTCCCTTTCTTGTTGTTCTTGTAAACCTTACACTTACGTGACCATAGGTGGTTCTGGACACACGACCAAGGTCGGTGGTGACAGCTGTGCGTTCCGCTTTTTTTGTTTTGTTTTTGTGTGCCTCTCAACGAATAGTTCATCCTCCGGTGTATATATATATGGTTTGGGTGCCTCTCAACAAATAGTTCATCCTCTTCTTGTATTTGCAGAGAATTTTGTTGAATTTCTATTGGAAGTGTTTTCTTTTCTCTGTAACTGTATAATGTCTTGTTTCTCTGGGAGCCACAGAGTATTTGTTGCAGCCAGCCAGCCATGACAGGTATGTGTTGCTTGTATTCATTAGGAGGCCAGAGTATCTGCCTGCCCTAATGTTTTTATTTAAATCTGTTATTAGTCCCTAATCCCATTAATCTCTTATATACGAGAGAGTATTTGTTGCAGCAGCCAGCCGTCACAGGTATGTCTATTTTTTGTTCTTCAGTTTAGAGTAGAATTGAATGTTCAATTTTCTTGTCCTTCCTCCTCGTCAAAAGCCCATGACTCACCATATCAATCTGTCATTGGAGTGATTTCTTCCCCTGTTTTGACGTGATTTCCCCTCTGATTGGATCAGTCTTCTAAAGTTCATCTCTCAACTACGTCTATTAATGTTTTTAAATCTATTATTAGTCCCTAATCGCCGCATTAATCTCTTATATATATACTATGTCCTTTAATTGCTCTGATCTTTTCTGTTCTGGCTACGGAATCCCATTACCATTAATTCCTCTTAATTTTTACTTTTACTTTTCTTGCCTTTCGATCATCTTGCCCTTGCCCTGATCTCAAAATAACCAAGTCACATGTTAGGAAACCATATGCCGAAGTCACTCTTCATTATGATCTATTTACACGTTTGTGCAGTTAAGCGGCCAGGATTATCTATTTACACGTTTGTGCAGGAATGTGCAGTTAAGCGGCCAGGATTATCTATTTCTATTTATTGTTGATCTCGTTTTGTTATTGTACACTATTTATTTTCCTGCAGTTAAGCCATCATTATACCCGCTCTGTATTTTGTGTTTGTTGTTCATCTAGCTTTCCCTTTTGTATTTTTTAAAAATAGTGGCTCCATTATTATTATTATTATTGCTACTGCTCCAATTTTTTTATTTTTATTGCTACAGTTTCAATTATATTTTTATTTTCCAAGCCTGAGCTTACGTTTCACTTAGTATTTTTTTAGTTTCAATTATATTTTTATTTTCACTTAATAGTTTTTAGTTTCAATTATATTTTTATTTTCAAAGTCTTAGCGTATGTTTCACTTCATATTCTTTATTTTCCAATTCTGAGCGCACATTTCACTTATCATTTACTTCAATCTTGAATATGGATGGGAATCTAAGTCTTATCTTGAAAAATGAAAATCTAATCTCAGTCTTTCAGGTTTATCTTTCTTGGCGTACACCTAATTTTCCAGGTTTATCTTTCTTTTCTTTTCTTCTTTTAACTGAATCAATTTTTCTACATTAAAATTATATAATGTAAATCAAATTTATTCAGGAATATTATTGTTTTATTTATTTGAAATACATTTTTATTTAAATGATATGATGTTCACATTTATGTATAGATGTATTTTTACTTGTAATGTCTATGTGTTTTTTTTATGGTGTATTTTCTGTATATTTTTAAATGAAAGTAATTTTTGTTTCTTTATGTGATATCATGGTGTGCTTATCCTAATTAGATGAAATAATTGTTGTAACATAATATAATGTTGAAATATTTTTCATGTGCAATGTGTATGTATTTGTTTCTTTCATATATTTTATTTGATAATATGTTTATTGCTTCTTTGATGATATAATGATTGTGTTTTTTTTAGATAATATGGTGATTTTTTTTTTTTTTTAAATTCATAAGATGTTTTTGTTTTCTACATGATGTGGATTGTACATGTGAAATGATATAATAATGATAATGATAACAATAATGATGAGGGAGAGAAAGAGAGATGGCCAGAGAGAGAGAGAGAGAGAGAGAGAGAGAGAAGGAGGAGGGGTGGGAGAGAGAGCGGGGGAGGAAGGGAGAGGGAGAGAGAGAGAGGGGGGGTGGGGGAGAGAGAGCGTTTGGGGGTGGGGGGAAGGGGGGGCGGGAGGGGGAGAGAGAGAGAGAGGGGGGGGGGGTGAGGGAGAGTGAGTGTGTGTGTGTGTGTGTGAGAGAGAGAGAAAGCGGGGGGGAGAGAGAGAGAGGGGGGGGAGAGAGAGAGAGTGTGTGGTGAGAGAGAGAGGGAGTGTGTGTGTGAGAGAAAGAGAGGGGGGGGGATGGCAGAGAGAGAGAAGGGGGAGGGAGAGAGAGGAGGAGAGACAAAGAGGGGGGGATTGGGGAGAGAGAGAGAGGGGGGGGAGAGAGAGGGAGGGAAGAGAGAGGGAGAGAGAGAGGGGGGGGAGAGAGAGGGGGGAGAGAGAGGGGTGGAGAGGGGGTGGAGAGAGAGGGAGAGAGAGGCACAAGGGAGGGGTATAGAGAGAGAGGTCGAGAGACAGAGCGAGGGGAGAGAGAGAGAGAGAAGGGGGGAGGGAGGGAGTATGTGTGAGAGAGAGAGAGAAGGGGGGAGGGAGGGAGTATGTGTGCGAGAGAGAGAGAAGGGGGGGGGGGAGAGTATGTGAGGGAGAGACAGGGGGGAGGAGGGAGGACGGGGGAGAGAGGGTGTGTGTGTGTGTATGTGTGTGTGAGTGAGAGAGAGAGAGAGAGAGAGAAGGGGAGGGGGAGGAGAGCGAGAGTGGGGGGAGACAGAGAGGGGGGGAGGGAGAGAGAGAGAGAGAGAGAGAGAGAAAGACGGGGTGGGGGAGAGAGATAGAGAGAGTGGGGGAAGAGAGAGAGGGGGGAGAGAGAGAGAGCGTGGGGAGAGAGGGAGGGAGGGGTATAGAGAGAGAGGCCGAGAGAGAGAGAGAGAGCCGGGGAGAGAGAGAGAGAGAGAGAGAGAGAGAGAGATGGTGGGGAGAGAGAGAGAGAGAGAGCGAGAGAGAGGTTGGGGAGAGAGAGAGAGAGCGAGAGAGAGGTTGGGGAGAGAGAGAGAGTGCGAGAGAGAGGTTGGGGAGAGAGAGAAGTGGGAGGGATGGGAGAGAGAGAGAGGGGGGGTGGGGGAGAGAGAGAGAGGGGGGGGTGGGGGAGAGAGACAGGGGGGGAGAGAGAGTGGGTGGGTTAAAGAGAGAGGGGGGAAGAGAGAGGGAGAGGGGGGGTTGGGACAGAAATGTGGGGGAGAGAGAAAGAGAGGGTATAGAGAGGAGGTTTCAGAGAGAGCAGGGCAGAGAGAGAGAGAGAGAGTATGTGTGTGAGAGAGAGAACGAGAGAGAAAGAGAGGAGAGAGGGGGAGATGGGGGGGGGAGAGAGAGAGAGAGAGAGAGATAGAGAGAGAGAGGGTGGGAGAGAGAGAGGGAGAGGGTGGGAGAGAGAGGGGGGGGAGATAGAGAGAGAGAGAGGGTGGAAAGTGAGTGAGAGAGAGAGAGAGAGAGAGAGAGAGAGAGAGAGAGATAGAGGTGGGGGAGATAAAGAGGGGGGTGGGAGAGAGAGAGTGCAGGGGAAGAGAGACTGAATGAGAGAGAGATGGGGGAGAAAGAGAGATTGAAGGAGAGAGAGAGGGGGGAGAGGGAGAGAGAAAAAGAGCAAGGGTGGATGGGGGAGAGAGAGAGAGAGAGAGAGACAGAGCGAGAATGGGAAGAGAGACTGGGGGAGAGAAGGGGGGGGATAGAATGATGTGGATAGAGAGGAGGGGAGAGAGAGGGTAGAGAGAGAGAAAAGGGAGAGATGGGGGGAGAGAGAGAGAGAGGTTGGTAGAGTAGGAGAGAGAGCGGGGAGGAAGGGAGAGGGAGAGAGAGAGGGGGGTGGGGGAGAGAGAGCGTGGGGGGAGAGAGAGAGAGAGGAGGAGAGTGAGTGTGTGTGTGTGTGTGTGTGTATGAGAGAAAGCGGGAGGGGAGAGAGAGAGAGGTAGAAAGAGAGAGAGAGAGAGGGGGAGAGGGAGTGTGTGTGTGTGTGTGAGAGAGAGAGAGAGAGAAGGGGGAGGGATGGCAAAGAGAGAGAACGGGGAGGGAGAGAGAGGAGGAGAGACAAAGAGGGGGGGATTGGGGAGAGAGAGAGAGAGAGGTTGGGGGGGAGGGGGGCGAGAGATAGAGAGAGAGAGCACGAGGGAGAGAGGGGTATAGAGAGAGAGGTCGAGAGACAGAGCGAGGGGAAAGAGAGAGAGAGGTAGAGAGAGAGAGGGGGGAGGGGGGGGGGAGAGTATGTGTGTGAGAGAGAGAGGGGGAGTGTGTGTGTGTGTATGAGAGAAAGAGACAGGGGGGAAAGAGGGAGGACGAGGGAGAGAGGGAGTGTGTGTGTGTGTGTGTGTGTGTGAGAGAGAGAGAGAGAGCGAGAGAGAGAGAGAAGGAGAGGGGGAGGAGAGCAAGAGTGGGGGGAGAGAGAGAGGGGGGGAGGGAGAGAGAGAGAGAGAGAGAGAGAGAGAGAGAGGGGGGGGGTGTGGGAGAGAGGGAGAGAGACAGGGGAGAGAGAGTGGGTGGGTTAGAGAGAGAGGGAGGGAGGGAGGGAGAGGGAGAGAGAGGGGGGGAGAGAGAGAGCGCGGGGGAGAGAGAAAGAGAGGGGTATAGAGAGAGAGGTTAAGAGAGAGAGCGGGGCACACACACAAAGAGAGAGAGAGAGAGAGAGAGAGAGAGAGAGAGAGAGAGTATGTGTGTGAGAGAGAGAACGAGAGAGAAAGAGAGGAGAGAGAGGGAGATGGGGGAGAGAGAGAGAGAGAGAGAAGGAGGAGGGGTGGGAGAGAGAGCGGGGGAGGAAGGGAGAGGGAGAGAGAGAGAGGGGGGGTGGGGGAGAGAGAGCGTTTGGGGGGGGGGGGGGGGGGGAGGGCGAGAGAGAGAGGGGGGGGGTGAGGGAGAGTGAGTGAGTGTGTGTGTGTGTGTATGAGAGAAAGCGGGGGGGAGAGAGAGAGGGGGGGGAGAGGGAGTGTGTGTGGTGAGAGAGAGAGGGAGTGTGTGTGTGTGAGAGAAAGAGAGGGGGGGGATGGCAAAGAGAGAGAAGGGGGAGGGAGAGAGAGGAGGAGAGACAAAGAGGTGGGGATTGGGGGGAGAGAGAGAGGGGGGGGAGAGAGAGGGAGGGAAGAGTGAGGGAGGGAGAGAGAGGGAAGGAAGAGAGAGGGAGAGAGAGAGGGGGGGGAGAGAGAGGGGGGAGAGAGAGAGAGCACGAGGGAGAGAGGTATAGAGAGAGAGGTCGAGAGACAGAGCGAGGGGAGAGAGAGAGAGAGAAGGGGGGAGGGAGAGAGTATGTGTGCGAGAGAGAGAGAAGGGGGGGGGAGGGAGTATGTGAGAGAGAGACAGGGGGAAAGAGGGAGGACGGGGGAGAGAGGGTGTGTGTGTGTGTGTGTGAGAGAGAGAGAGAGAGAGGGAGCGAGAGAGATAGAGAGAGAAGGGGAGGGGGAGGAGAGCGAGAGTGGGGGGAGAGAGAGAGAGGGGGAGGGAGAGAGAGAGAGAGAGAAAGACAGGGTGGAGGAGAGAGAGAGAGAGAGTGGGGGGGAAGAGAGAGTGGGGAGAGAGAGAGAGAGCGTGGGGAGAGAGGGTGGGAGGGGTATAGAGAGAGAGGTCGACAGAGAGAGAGAGAGAGAGAGAGAGATGGTGGGGAGAGAGAGAGAGAGAGAGCGAGAGAGAGGTTGGGGAGAGGGAGAAAATGTTGGGGAGAGAGAAGTGGGAGGGATGGGAGAGAGAGAGAGGGGGGGTGGGAGAGAGACAGGGGAGAGAGACAGGGGGGGAGAGAGAGGGGGTGGGTTAAAGAGAGAGGGGGGAAGAGAGGAGGGAGGGAGAGGGAGAGAGGGGTGGGGAGAGAGAGAGCGTGGGAGAGAGAGAAAGAGAGGGGTATAGAGATAGAGCAGGGGCAGAGAGAGAGAGAGAGAGAGAGTATGTGTGTGAGAGAGAGAACGAGAGAGAAAGAGAGGAGAGAGGGGGAGATGGGGGGGGGAGAGAGAGAGAGAGAGAGAGAGAGAGAGAGAGGGAGAGAGAGAGAGAGAGGGTGGAAAGTGAGCGAGAGAGAGAGGGGGGGATGGGGAGAGAGAGAGAGGGAGAGAGTTGGGGGAGATAGAGAGGGGGGTGGAAGAGAGAGAGTGGGGGGGGAAGAGAGACTGAAGGAGAGAGAGAGGGGGGATAGGGAGAGAGAAAAAGAGCAAGGGTGGAGGAGAGAGAGAGAGAGAGAGCGGAATGGGAAGAGAGACTCGGGGAGAGAGGGGGGTAGAAGAGGGATAGAGAGGGGGAGAGAGAGTGGGTAGAGAGAGAGAAAAGGGAGAGATGGGGGGAGAGAGAGAGAGAGGCTGGGTAGAGAGAGAGAGAGTGGGGAGAAGGGAGAGGGAGAGAGAGAGAGGGGGGTGGGGGAGAGAGAGCGTGGGGGGGAGAGAGAGAGAGAGGGAGGTGGGGGAGAGTGAGTGTGTGTGTGTGTGTGTGTGTGTGTGTGTGTGTGTGTGTGTATGAGAGAAAGTGGGAGGGGAGAGAGAGGGAGGTAGAAAGAGAGAGAGAGAGGGGGAGAGGGAGTGTGTGTGTGTGTGAGAGAGAGAGAGAGAGAGAGTGTGTGTGTGTGTGTGAGAGAGAGAGAGAGAAGGGGGAGGGATGGCAGAGAGAGAGAACGGGGAGGGAGAGAGAGAGGAGGAGAGACAAAGAGGGGGGGATTGGGGAGAGAGAGAGAGAGAGGTGGGGGGGGGGGGGGAGAGATAGAGAGAGAGAGCATGAGGGAGCGAGGGAGAGAGGGGTATAGAGAGATAGGTCAAGAGACAGAGCGAGGGGAGAGAGAGAGAGAGGTGGGGGGGCGGGGGGAGAGATAGAGAGAGAGAGCATGAGGGAGAGAGGGAGAGAGGGGTATAGAGAGAGAGGTCGAGAGACAGAGAGAGGGGAGAGAGAGAGAGAGGTAGTGTGTGTGTGTGTATGAGAGGGAGAAACAGGGGGGAAAAGAGGGAGGACGAGGGAGAGAGGGAGTGTGTGTGTGTGTGTGAGAGAGAGAGAGAGAGAGCAAGAGAGAGAGAGAAGGAGAGGGGGAGGAGAGCAAGAGTGGGGGGAGAGAAAGAGGGGGGGAGGGAGAGAGAGAGAGAGAGAGAGAGAGAGAGAGAGAGAGCGAGGGTGGGGGGAGAGAGAGAGAGAGGGAGTCGGAGAGAGAGAGGGGGAGAGAGAGGGGGAAGAGAGAGAGTGTGTGGGGAGAGAGGGAGAGAGGGGTATAGAGAGAGAGGTCGAGAGAGAGAGAGCGGGGGAGAGAGAGAGAGAGGTATAGAGAGAGAGAGATGGTGGGGAGAGAGAGAGAGAGAGAGTGAGAGTGAGAGAGAGAAGTGGGAGGGGTGGGAGAGAGAGAGAGAAGTGGGAGGGGTGGGAGAGAGAGAGAGAAGGGGGGGTGGGGGAGAGGGAGAGAGAGGGCGGAGAGAGAGGGGGGAGGGAGAGGGAGGGAAGGAGAGGGAGAGAGACGGGGGAGAGAGAGAGCGTGGGGGAGAGAGAAAGAGAGGGGTATACAGAGAGAGGTCAAGAGAGAGAGCGGGGCACAGAGAGAGAGAGAGAGAGAGAGAGAGAGAGAGAGAGAGAGTATGTGTGTGAGAGAGAGAACGAGAGAGAAAGAGAGGAGAGAGAGGGAGATGGGGGAGAGAGAGAGAGAGAGAGAGAGAGAGAGGGAGGGTGGGAGAGAGAGAGGGGGGAGATAAAGAGAGAGAGAGGGTGGAAATTAAGTGAGAGAGAGAGAGAGAGAGAGAGAGAGAAAGAGAGACAGAGAGGGAGGGAGGGGGGAGGGGGAGAGAGAGAGAGAGGTGGGGGAGATAGAGAGGGGCGTGGGAGAGAGAGAGAGTGGGGGGGAAGAGAGACTGAAGGAGAGAGAGAGGGGAGGGGGAAGAGAGACTGAAGGAGAGAGAGAGGGGCGAGAGGGAGAGAGAAAAAGAGCAAGGGTGGGGGAGGGAGAGAGAGAAAGAGAGAGCGGGAATGGGAAGAGAGACCCGGGGAGAGAGGGGGGGGATAGAATGATGTGGATAGAGAGGGGGGGAGAGAGAGGGTAGAGAGAGAGAAAAGGGAGAGATGGGGGGAGAGAGAGAGAGGTTGGTAGAGAGAGAGAGAGACAAAGAGAGAGTGGGGCGAGAGAGAGAGAGAAGGGAGAGAGGGTTGAGGGAGAGAGAGAGAGAGGTGGAGTGGGGGAGAGTGGGGGAGGAGAGAGAGGGGGGAGAGAGAGAGAGAGGAGGGGAGAGAGAGATATAGAGCGAGGGAGAGAGAGAGAGCTACAAGGAGAGTGAGGGGTAGAGAGAGAGAGAGAGAGAGAGAGAGAGAGAGAGAGAACGAGGGGTGGGTAGAGGGAGAGAGAGGGTAGGAGAGAGAGAGAGGGGGGGAAGAGAGAGGGTAGGAGAGAGAGAGAGAGATAGGTGGGGGAGAGAGAGAGGGGGGGTGGGAGAGAGAGAGGGGGGGAGAGGGAGAGAGAAAAAGAGCAAGGCGAGGGGGGAGAGAGAGAGAGAGAGAGAGAGAGAGAGAGAGAGAGAGAAAAGGGAGAGAGGGGGGGAGAGAGAAAGGGGTGGGGTGGGAGAGAGAGGGGAGAGAGAGAGAGAGAGAGAGAGAGATAGAGCAAGGGAGAGAGAGAGAGTTGAAGAGAGAGTGAGGGGTAGAGAGAGAGAGAGATAGAGGGGGGGAGATAGAGAAAACAAGGGGGTGGGGGTTGGGTAGAGGGGGGGAGAGAGAGAGAGAGAGATCGAGGGGGGGTAGAGAGAGAGAGAGAGAGAGAGAGGGTACAACGAGAGAGAGGGGGAGAGAGACTGAGAGAGACAGAGAGTGAGACAGAGGATCAGAGAGAGAGATATATACATAGAGGGAGGGGGAGAGAGATAGAGAGAGGGGTGAGAGAGAGAGAGGGGGGAGAGAGAGAGAGAGAGAGAAGAGAGTGGAGAGAGATAGTGGGAGAGAGAGAGAGGGCACGAGGGAGAGAGACTGGGACAAAGAGAGAGAGAGAGAGAATGGGACACTTAAGGGGAGAGAGGGACATATGGGAGGGGGGACAGAGAGTGGTGGATAGAGAGGGGGCATGGGGGAGAGAGAGTGGGAGAGAGAGAGAGAGAGAGACCGCGCGAGAGAGAGAGAGAGAGAGAGAGAGAGAGATAAAAGGATTCAGATCAATTTGATTTGGTGGACATGCATTGGTTACAGGGTTTTAAATAAAATTATGCTCACTAATGGTTATCCCTTACCCAAGATAGATTATCTATTGTGCAACAAGATAAATACTTAATAAAGCTAGACATAAAATCACGGCATCACCAGGTTTGAGTCAAAGAAGAAGATACCCAGAAGACTGCCTTCAAAACTAGACAAGGTCTGTATGAGTGGTTAGTTATGACATTTGGCCTATGCGATGAACCAACTACATTCATGAAGTTAATGAATGATATATTTTGCAATTTTATAAGTTCAATTTTGTATTGTTTATTCACAGGATTTACTAGTATACATTTCTACTTAATAGTACCACATCTCACATATGATGTAGGTGCTAAAGACTTTAAAGAAGCACTAATTGTTGGCACACCTCAAAAAGTGTGATTTTTCACACTATACTTTGGTATATTTGGGATATGTGATAGGTGGAGGAGAGTTGAAGATAGATCCTTCCAAGATAGAGGTCATTAAAAAGTGGCCAGTAAGGCTTAATAAATCTTTTTGAGGTTAGGAGTTTTTTTGACACGAAATAGTACTTCAAGAAATTCATAGAATTGTTTTCAGTAGTAACAATACCACTCCATACCATAATTTCAAGTGGCAAGAGTTTCTAGTGGGGACAAGGTCAGCGTAGATTCTTTGTAGTGTTAAACAAGAAGATCAGTCAAACATTGGTTCTCGAATTACTAAAATTAAGGTATCGCTTCGAAGTGGAGACATATGCATGTGGGCATGCTGTGGGAGCAGTCTTCATGCTAATTAATTAAATTGAAAAAATAAAGAATTCATACAAATGTAAAATCAAATTGAAACAATAACTCACCATACTAATACTAGAAATATCTAATAAAAGAATAAACCAATATAGATCTATTTTAACCTATATATGTTCTCCACACATCAATTATGTTCTATTTTATTTTAATCCCTTTCAATGCTTAATAAATATTGCACTAAAATTTATCTATGCTAATATTTATATCAACCCCATTAACAAATCACTAGAACCCAAGTAGGTAACATATTAGTGTTGCCACGACATTATGTCTGGCCTAAAAAAAGCATTGGAATTTGAATTTTAAATGGGCACACACTTGACAAGTGGTGGAAGTTCCATGATAATAGCCTCAAACATAGATGAAGTGATTTTGTCATCATAAGAAACAACTAGATGATTTAGAGTCCTTAATGAAATACATGAAAACTCATTTTTGTCACCATAAACAACAACTAGGTGATTGACTATCAAGTTTTCCTTAATGCACATGACAACGGAACCCAAATAGGAGAGCTACAAATAATAGAAAATGCATTATGTCCAGCCTAAAAAAAGCATTAAAATTTGAATTTTAAATGGGCACACACTTGACAAGTGGTGGAAGTTCCATGATAATAGCCTCAAACATAGATGAAGTGATTTTATCATCATAAGAAACAAGTAGATGATTTAGAGTCCTTAATGAAATACATGAAAACACAATTTTTCACCATAAGCAACAACTAGGTGATTCACTGTCAAGTTTTCCTTAATGCACATGACAACGAAACCCTCATAGGAGAGCTAGAAATAATAGAAAATGCCTAACACGGTGATCAAGAATGGATAGTTATTAAGTATGTTTACGAAATCCCAAAATTTGAGATTTCAACATTTTGTTTTCTTGGGCTAAACATTAAGAAGGAGACATATAGAAGTGTATTTTCGCATAAACTAAACTCTTCTTATTAAATTGTGTGCTTTTGTATTTAGTGTCTAATGCCTAACAATGCAGTCTAAGATATTTCTATATATTTTTTAACTAGAGATGCTAAAAATAGAATTGAGAATTTGTTTTTATTGTTTAAACCATGTCTACATATGACTTTGGTCATATACTACAATTATGTTTCCTTAAGCCAATTATTTCATTATATGAAATATGAAAAATAAGAAATGAAATGAGTTATAGATGTTATGTCAAAATTTATAAGCTAATACCCTACTAAAATTTCAATAAGTTGGGGTTTCCAATTACATTGAAAGTATTCTATAGATTAGAGTTGTGGAAAAGCATAGTTTTTACATATTTTCCATAGAAGGAGGAATAAAATGTAGAGTGAGGTCATAAAAGAGAGAAGTTATGGACATGTGTACATGCAAATAGATTTGTATATTCCAAACACATGATCTGTAGGAGTCATATTCGAAATGGGATAATGCTCTAGAAAAAATATAGTTTTTTGGAAAATACAAAGACGAAAGTTTGGAAATTAGTTTCTTCTAAGGAATACATTCTTTTAACTATGAATTTTCTCAACCTCTAGGATCATTTTTTTGATAAAATGTTAGTCATTAGATATTTTATCAAAAAACCAAATAGGCATAGACAAAATATATCTAAAATTAGAAGAAAAAAGTAGAAACATATTTAAAACCACACAAACTATTTAAACAAAAAAACTTTATAAACATATAAATTAGCAATATAAGAAGTAAAATGAATATATTTCCAATGTAAATTTATAAATTAATTTTTTCCTTATCTTTAACTTGAGTGGCAAATCATATTAAATTGGAGTAGAGTTTAACTTACAGGTGAAATGAAAGATTTCACTAGAGTTTGGGGATTCATTTTCAAACAAGATTATGATTTTTTTTTCTGTTTTGTTTAAAATATATATTTTTAATATATAAATTCATTCAAACCCTCGGACACTAGAATTATACGTATTAAATAGCTTAAACACACGCTTTTAAAAATCTTTACCGGATTTTAGTTAAAGTTAACCAACAACAATGTGAAAAAATCATTTTGATCTATTTATTAGACTACACATTAAATTAGTACTGAAAATAGGTAACATAACTAATTTAAAAATGGGTAAAATATAACATCATATTGAAAAACTTGTGATTTTCAATAAAAACAAAATAAAACTTAAAAGAGTAATTCTACTAGTAATGAAGATGATCAATTATATTGATTGCCTTAAGATAGAAATAGAGAAATATAACAATAACTGCTTCTTAGGTTAACTTGTAATACTAGCATACCTGTGAAACAGGGAAAGGGAACACCAAAGAGGAAGAGGTTAAATTTTTATTATGGTTAAACTTTTGTTTATATGTAAATGTATTGAATGTAAAATTAACAATTCATTTAAAACACTTGCTGCAATGCACCTTAGTGCAAGTGAGAAATTATGGTTTAGAAAAAATAGCATAAAACATTATAACTTGCACTAGTCAATGCTAAGTTAATAATGTTTAATATGAAAATCAAATTGTATAGTCTTGATATGCAATAAACTAATAAATTGAGATGTCTACACATTTACAATTTTACCTACACATTAATAATGGTGAGAAGTAACTCCTAGTAAGTATATTTATTTACATTTTATTCTCATACATTTTTTATGCAAAGGATTGCTTGAATTATGGTGGGAATTAATTGATGGGTTAAGTTATGTGACCACAAAATGCCAATGGTTGGTTGATTTACCAATCTACTTGTTGTCACAAAAGATTGTAAGGCAATTTTTTTTTTTTGGTCTGGAAATGGAATTTATTGTAGGTTAGTTGAACAATCAGGGATAGAAAAGTGTCCAAATACATTTTTTTGTTGCAATATAAACTTTAGGGTAGGCCTTGTCATATAAGTTTATGAAAATAGATGGACAAACACCCAAAAACTCACAAACTTTAGGGTAGGCCTTGTCATATAAGTTTCTACAAATACATGGACAAACACCCAAAAACTCACAAATCAATAACTCGGAAAATAGATTTCTAATGGATTTGCTTGTTTCCTTCCATAATGTGGACCATAAGAATCTATGAGAGCTATTACAATTGTTGTGAGTCACTAGGTAAGAAAAATTATAATAGTTGATATTCTCTAAAATTATTTAGCATGCCATACTACAAAACAATTGTTTATATAAAATAGTAACATATTTTTTATTCTCTAAAATTATTTAGCATGCTATACTACAAAATAAGTCTTTATATAAAATAGTAACATTTTTGGAAGCTAAAATAAAATTAAGATATTATAAGGAGGTCATCAACCCCACCTTAGAAGATCAAAATTATCTCTCTGTTTCAACTAGCTCAAAAATAATATAGCCAATATTAGAACAAACTCTCATGAGCTCCATAGTGAAACAGGTAGTTGGACAGTTCCTAAAACACTATGGATGAAAAGGATCTACCATCTTTGTGAGAATGATGAAAATCACTTCCTCTTAAAGTGCCCCCTGTACAACCACTTTAGAGCTCGAATAAATTCTTAAAATCAAACTAAATAACTCTTTTATTTAGGTATGATAGACCAACATTAAACATCATCATCATCATCATCATCAAAGCATTTTTTTAATTTATTTTAAAATTAAAAAAACCAAATAATAAAAATATAAAATTAAAATTTATATATTATTTAAATAATAATATATTAAAAAAAAAAAAAAATTTAAATTAATATCTATATTTATTTTCAAATAAATTTAAATTAATATTGAAAAATAGTTAGTATAAATCAAACTTTGATTAACATATTGGAAAAACAATTTATAAGAATAAAAATTTTATAGACAAAATTATAAATTGAATATAAAATTTATAGTCTTATAGTATCATCTTATTTTGATCCTATTATATGGAACATTAAATTGATAGCTAATATGATTTATGTATTATTATTTTTTTATGTATTATGGAGTTAATTTATTTTAAAAAACCAGATAAAATAATTTATGTGATTTTGAATAAGTTGAAAATAAAAAAATCCTTTTCACTTGAAATGTTTTCTATACACTCTTATTAAAATGTAAATGTAATTTCAAATTACTGATAATAATTTTGATTTTCTTAACCTGTTACTTTATATTAAAAATAAAGAAATTCAAAACAGGTATTTGAATTTTCAATCAAATTTTATTTTAACAAACTTCCATCATAATTATTATATCATCTGGAATTCTCTACAATTTTTTTTTTTTTTAGATCTGAAATTCTCTACAAATTTTCAAACTGAGAGTCGCACTTACACTTACGTGCCCTTTCGCTTCGCCATAGGTTCTGTTCTGGACAGACTACCAAGGTAAGTGCCCTTTCGCTTACCCATAGTCTCTCGACAGACAACGAAGGTCGATGGGGATGGGAAACGAGTTGAAAATAATTAATATTATTTTATATTGATGGAGAAATGGTTACACAAGTTGTAACGTATCTCCTTAGTTTAGGATTATTTCCTACAATTTAGGAGTTTGTTTGAAACTTCCTAATTCCTAGTGATGTACTTAATGATGTAATGTCTCATTCATGAATGTAGAGTAAAATCAGAGTGTTCTCTCTGTTTGAGTGCAGTCTCTAGGTGCAGTACTCACCTGTGAGCTACAACTCCTTCTTTTTCAATTCAGTGTCATTTTTATCTTGGTATCGGAGCTCAGAGTAGGGACAACCTTAATTTTTTTTTTTTTAGGATGCATCATTGATTACAGAACCGTAGTGGCGGAAGAGCTTACAGAAGTTTTCGTAGATTCAGGTGGACTGCAGTAACACCTGAAACACAGGTCTCAGATGATTGATCATCTCTGAGTAGGAGAAAGGATTGGCGCGGTTTTTTTGCGAACAGTCGCGCCATTGGCGCGATTTTTAGGGAGCTAAGCGTGCCAGCATGCCAAAATACGCGATTGGCGCGGAAGTACATGCAAAAGTCGCGCCAGGGCTGGGACTCGCGCGCATTTTGATTTCGGCGCGGATTTTTCGCATCAAAGAAGCGCCAGCCTCTTTCTCTTTGGGAAGGTCTGCAAATTTTTTTGTAGATCGGCCCTGCCCGATGGTGGCACATTGAAGTTCCGAATTCGCCCGGTGGTGGCAGATCGGACTTGCCCGGTGGTGGGACATTAAAGTTCCTGATTTTCTCGGTGGCAGCAGATCGGACTTGCCCGGCGGTGGCGCATTGAAGTTCCTGATTTGCTCGGTGGCAACAGATCAGACTTGCCCGGTGGTGGCGCATTGAAATTTTTGATTTTCTCGGTGGCAACAGATCGGACTTGCCCGGTGGTGGCACATTGAAGGTACAATTTTTTTTTTTGGAAAACAGTGGTTAGGATCTGGTATGTGGTGATTCTTTTTTTTAAGTGTGTCCTGCAATTATTCAGTTGGGTAGAATTATTCATCAGAGGATCAGGAATTTTATCAGTCCAATATGAATAACAGTATAGAATCGTATCTCCACAATTCTGGAAAACTTGATGGATCGAATTTCTCCGACTGGAAATTCAAGATACAGACTTTACTTGAAAGCGCAAATGCATGGTCGATCGTTACAGGAAGTGATCTGAGACCAGGATCAGCTGCACAAGAACAATACTGGGATAAAAGGGAGACAAAAGCAAAGGTCATATTGAAGATGTCCGTCAAGGACAATATTATCCCGCATATTAGAGACTGTAAATCGGCCACTGACATTTGGACGATGATTAAAAACCTATACCAGATGCAGAATACAAACCGTGTCTTGTCACTCAAAGGCAAGCTGTTTGCGATGAAGATGGAGGAGAATGAGTCCGTTGTTGGATTCATTGCGAGAGTCAAAGACCTGAAGGACAGATTGGGAGATATCGAAGAGAAAGCTTCTGATTCGGATCTGGTCATGATCACGTTGAACGGAATGACAGATGAATACTAGATGTTTATCACAGGGCTGGCAACAAGGGAGAAAGGCCCTACGTTTGAAAAGTTGACAGGGATTCTGCTACAGGAAGAAGAGCGACGACAAAATTTGAAATCGCAGAGCAATGACCTTGCTCTGATGGCGAAAAGGAGACAAGATAGAGGGAAGCAGCCACAACAGCAACATCAACCACAGCAGCAGCAGAGAGGAGCCAACACATTTCAGAAGAGACCGTTTAAAGGTATGTCTGCTAATAATTTTCCCAGCAAGAAATGTTCTTACTGTGGAAAACCTGGTCATCAGATTAAAGAGTGTAATAAGAGGCAGGTAGACGAAGCAAGACCTAAACAGAGAAATCACACAGGATACTTCGTTGGGGAAGATGAGGATCATAGCCACAAACTTTGACTATTTACAGCTGATTGTTCTCTTTCAGCTTCAAAGGGAGATGAGGACGACATATGGTATGTCGACTCTGGTGCATCCTCACATATGACAGGTAAGAAGGACTAGTTTGAATGTCTTGAAGAAAGTTCATGTGCGTCGAAAATTTATTTAGGGGATGATAGTTGATATGAGATCAAAGGATATGGTGACATTCCGGTAAAATTACCTAGTGGTAACATTAGACACCTTAAAAATGTATTGTATGTGCCCGAAATTAAGAAAAATTTGATCTCTGTCTCAATGATTACTGATCAGGACATGCAAGTTCAATTCTTTAAGACTAACTGCGTCATAAAGGATAGCCAGATGGAAATAGTTGCAACAGGAGTGTGTGTGGGGAGCTTGGACAGATTAGATGTGAAAAGTATGACAAAGCAAGCAATGGTTGAAACTGGATCGACAGCTGAAGATCTCTGGCATCAGAGATTTGGCCATCTTAATCTGCAAGACCTCATCTTACTTCAGAGAAAAGGTATGGTTGATGGACTCCCTGTTTTCCATAATGTTAAGTTGGACTGTGATGGATGTGCATTAGGGAAAATGCATAGAGAAGAGTTCCCTTTGCATGTTAATGGAAAAGAAAGAGAAATCTTAGAACTGGTGCATACAGATATATGCGGACCTATGCAGACTAGGTCATTAGGATGTGCATATTATTTTCTCTTCTTTACAGATGATTGCACTAGGTTCTCATGGATATACTTTCTGAGTAAAAAGAGTCAAGCCTTTCAGTATTTTAAAGAGTTTAAATCTATGGTAGAAAACCTGACAGGAAAAAGGATAAAAATTCTCCACTTAGATCAAGGGGGAGAATATAGGTTGGGAGAATTCATGAATTTCTGCAAGCAGCATGGGATTGTTCAATAGTTCATAGTGCCCCACACTCCTCAGTAGAATGGAGTGGCAGAACGAAAGAACAGAACTCTTGTGGAGTACGCAAGGAGCATGCTTCAAGGTAAGGGTCTATCAAGTGGTTTTTGGGCAGAAGCTATTGAAACTGATGTCTACTTAAAGAATAGGAGTCCTACTAAATGTCTAGGCTTCAAAACCCCATTTGAAGCATTGTTTGGATTCAAACCAGCAGTGAGTCATTTAAGAATATTTGGGTCAAAAGCTTATGCTCATATACCTAAGGCAGATAGGAAGAAGTTAGATCCAAAAGCCTTGAAATGTATCTTTGTTGGATATGGCACTGAGTTCAAAGCATATAAGTTATTTAATCCTGTGACTCATAAGGTTTTTGCAAGAAGAGATGTCATATTTCATGAACAGGTTGAAGAAGGAAAGGATGACTCTAACAGTGATTGGCACATTCCATTGCTAATGGAAGAAAACAGTGAGGATGATGAAGTGCAGGAGGAGAAACAAGAAGAATAAGTAACAGGTAATGTAAGCAATGATGCAAGCCCGGAGAAGGCTGAAATAGATAGATTTTAGGTAAGTCCCCTACCAAGGAGATCAAGTAGGAAGACTCAATTACCATCTAAATTGAAAGACTATGCATTAATGTCAAAGATTTTAAACATTGTAGAACTTGCAAATTATGAGGAAGCAAGTAAATCTGATGCATGGAGGGCTACAATGCATGAGGAAATAGAATCAATAAACAGAAACCATACTTGGGATTTGGTTGAATTTCTTGAAGATAAAACCCCCATAGGATGCAAATGGTTGTACAAACCTAAAATAAATGCAAATGGGGGTATAGAAAAACTTAAAGCTAGACTGGTAGCAAAGGGTTACTCATAGCAAGAGGGAATAGATTTTGATGACACCTTTTCTCCTGTAGCCAAATTAAATACCATTAGAATGCTAATTTCCTTAGCAACAAAACATAAATGGCAGCTACACCAGCTAGATGTTAAGTCTGCATTTCTGAATGGTGACTTGAAAGAAGAAATTTATTTAGTTCAGCCTGAAGGTTTTGTGAAAAAGGGGCAGGAACATATTTTTTGTAAATTGAAAAAGGCACTTTATGGTTTAAAACAAGCACCCAGGTCGTGGTATGAGAAGATTGGCTCATTCTTTGTACATCATGGCTTTCATAGGAGCTTCAATGATCCAAATTTGTATACAAAGTTCAATAAACAGACGAAAATTATTTTGATTTCTTTGTATGTAGATGATATGATCATAACAGGGGATGCTAACAATTTGATCAAATAAATCAAACAGTAGATGTCACAAGTGTTTGAGATGAAAGATCTCAGAAATATACATTATTGCTTGGGATTTGAGGTATGGAAAGATTTTGGATAGACTTTTCTTACACAAGGGAAGTATGCCAGAAGCTTGCTGGAAAGGTTCAGAATGGAGCAGTGCAGATCAGCAGCAACACCATTGCAGCAGAACTTAAAGTTGAGCAGTGACGATGGTACTAAAGAGGTGGATGCCACTATGTATAGACAACTAGTTGGCAGTTTGATATATCTCACTACAACTAGACCAGATTTGGCATACTCTGTTAGTATGTTGAGCCAGTTCATGTCGAAACCACTCGAAAGTCACTGGGTTGCAGCAAAAAGTGTGTTGAGGTATCTTCGTGGTACTAGTAATTATGGTATTATGTACATTGACACTTTTGATGTTACTCTAGCAGGTTTTTCAGATTCAGATTGGGCAGGTAACTTGGATGATCGAAGGTCTATCACAGGTTACGCCTTCAGCATTGGATCCGAGGTCATAGCATGGAGCAGCAAAAAGCAAAGTACTGTAGCCTTATCTTCATGTGAAGCTAAGTACCAAGCATTGTGTGCAGCCACATGTGAAGCTATCTGGTTGAGAAGACTTCTCAACGATGCAGGAGAAGAACAGAAAGAATCAACTATCATCAAAACTGACAACCAGAGTACCATCAAGCTTGCATACAATCCAGTCTTTCATAAAAATACCAAGCACATTGACACTTAGTTCCATTTTGTTCGAGAGAAACTACAGTCAAAAGAGATATTTGTTGAATATTGTAAAACTTGTGATAATATGGCTGATATATTTACTAAGCCTCTTGGGCGTGTAAAGTTTGAATTGTTTAGAAGGATGCTAGGATTTCAGGATAATCCTTTCTCCATTAAGGGGGGGAGTTGAAAATAATTAATATTATTTTATATTAATGGAGAAATGGTTACACAAGTTGTAACGTATCTCCTTAGTTTATGATTAGTTCCTACAATTTAGGAGTTTGTTTGCAACTTCCTAATTCCTAGTGATGTACTTAATGATGTAATGTCTCATTCATGAATGTAGAGTAAACTCATAGTGTTCTCTCTGTTTCAGTGCAGTCTCCAGGTGCAGTGCTCACCTGTGAGCTACAACTCCTTCTTTTTCAATTCAGTGTCATTTTTATCTAAACGCACAGCTGTCAAGGTTGTGATCCGCTCCTTTTAACGGTTATCAAAAGAATTTGATGAAAAGCATGTCAAGATTTTTTTTGGGTTGTGGTCCGCTCCTTTTAACGGTCAAGAATATCAAGCTTTTTGTTGAGGGAATCTTTATGCTTTAGGTTGTGGTGCGGTGCCTCTGAACGAATAGTTCCAAGTTCATCCTCGTTCATTCTCTTCTTCTATCATCTATATTTGTTTTGTTGTATGCTCATTGGAAGTGTTTTAACTGTATAACAATGTCATGTTTGATGGAAGTGTTTTATCTAGTCATGTAACTGTGATTAGTTAGAAATAATTAATTCTTACTTGTCTATGGTTGTAATTCTCCATTTGAGGAGTTTGTTCCTACATAATAGGAAGTAGCTAGAATATAGTTTCTCCTAGTTTAGAGTGTGGTTGAGAGAATCTCTCAACCACATTACTGTACGTCCAAGATAAAATTTCTATCTTGAAACTATTGCTTATATAAATCTGTGTAATTTTCTTGATTCAAATATAGAATTTGCAATGTAATATTTTATGACTAGAAGTGTTGACTGAAAATGTTTTATCTGGTGGGTCTTTCTATTTTAAGAGATGTTGCATGGACGAATGTGTCATCAAGAGGATCAACTAGAAGGAAGGGATGCATGCACGATGTCATCAATGGAGAGGAGGAGGGAACCAGAGAGTATTTGTTGCAGCCAGCCGTGACAGGTATGTGTATCTTGTATTTATTTGATTTATTCTTAGGTATGTGTTTCTTGTTTTTATTTGATTTATTCTTCTCTATTTTGTATTTTTATTTTTTGATCTAACTTCCGCTTTTATATTATTATTATTATTATTGTTACAGTTCCAATATTATTGCTATAGTTTCAAAAATTTTATTTTCCAAGTTTGTACGTACATTTTATTTAATATTTTTATATTAAGTTTCCATTTCACTTAATATTTTTATATTAAATTTCCAAGTCTGAGAGCACATTCCACTTATCATTTACTTGAACCTTGAAAATGGCAATCTAAGTCTTATCTTGAAAAATGAAAATATGATCCCAGTGTTTCAAGTTTATCTTTCTTGGCGTACACCTACTTTTCCATGATTTTATTTTATATTTTTAAAAGTTAAAAATATTTGTTGAAACACTTTGTTGAAACACTTAACCTATATGTAACAGTGATATTTGTTATTTTTATTTTATATTCATGTTTTATTATTTGGTTTTGTTTTCAGAGATTAGTGTAAAATTCTCGAATGTATCAAATTCTCTAATATATCGTGATATTTGTTATTTTTATTTTATATTCATGTTTTATTATTTGGTTTTGTTTGGTTTTGTTGAGTAAAATTCTCCAACGTATCTTATTCATCCTTCGGTATACCTTAAATATAATGTTTTTAGATCTTTATGTTTTACTCTTTATCACTAATCCATCACTCTCTTTTTGATCTATCTGAGGTCATCTTTATTTTTACTATCTCTCTTCCTTGAGCACTTGCGAGATCTAAGTCATAGTGCTTTTATCTCTCTTCCTCCAGCACCTGCCAGATCTAAGTCATAGTCCATAATCCAAATCTGTATTCTTCTCTGCAGTTCCTTTTTCTAATCCTTTTATCCGGTTCTTGGTCATGAATCCCATAACCATTTATTCTATTTTATAACATTAAGAAAAAAAACAAGAAAGCCTTTCTCTCTCTGTCTGTATAACTGAAACCGTTATTTTTCTTTTCCTTTTTTCTTTTAAGTGAAACAGTTTTTTTACATTAAAATTTACTATAATCAAATTAAATTTATTCAAGAATATAATTGTTTTATTTATATTTATTTAAAATATCTAAAACATTTCTGAATAGAAAATGAGATTTCTTTATGTGAAATTAATGCAATGATTATTTATATATGTAAATTCATTTGGTCATGTGTTGAATGGAAATTAAATTTAATGAGAATTGCAGTCAAATTAAATTTATTCAAAAATATAATTGTTTTATTTATTTAAAATATCTAAAATACATTGAATTGAATTGTTTTATTTATTTAAAATATCTTAAATAAATGTATTTGCTTACTTAAATATAAAAAATACTCAAATTATGTTTCTTTAAAATTTCATAAATGTATGAATAATTGTTTTTCATGATATATTTTTTAGATGATATGATGTTGACATTTATGTATAAATGTATGTGTTTTTGTATGGTGTATTTTCTGTATATTTTTAAATGAAAGTAATTTTTGTTTCTTCATGCGATATCATGGTGTGCTTATGTTAATTAGATGAAATAATTGTTATGTTAATTAGATGAAATAATTGTTTTGTAACATAATATAATGTTGAAATATTTTGCATGTATAATGTGTATGTATTTTTTTCTTTTGTATATTTTATATCATAATATATTTATTGTTTCTTTGATGATATAATGATTGTGTTTTTTAGATAATATGATGATTTTTAATTTTTAATTGATAAGACATTTTTGTTTGCTACAGGATGTCATGGATTCTACATGTGAAATGATACAATAATAATAAAGATAGTAATGAGGGAGAGAGAAAGAGAGAGAGATGTCATGGATTCTACATGTGAAATGATACAATAATGATAATGATAATAATAAGGGAGAGAGAAAGAGAGATGGCGCAAAAGAGAGAGAGAGAGAGAGATCACAGATTCTACATGTGAAATGATACAATAATGATAATGATAATGATAATAATGTGGGAGAGAGAAAGAGAGATGGCGCTAAAGAGAGAGAGAGAGAGAGAGAGAGAGAGAGAGAGCGAGGGGTTAAGAGAGAGGGAGGGAGAGAGAGAGAGAGAGAGGGTGTGTGAGAGAGTGAGAGAGAGAGAGAGGGATGGAGAGATAGAGGGGGGAGAGAGAGAGAGAGAGCGTGTGGGGGGGGAAGAGAGAGAGAGAGCGGGGGGGGGGGGGCGCACGGGCAGGAGGAGAGAGAGAGAGGGGAGGAGGGGGAGAGAGAGAGAGGGACAGGGGGGAGAGAGAGAGGGACGAGGGAGAGAGAGAGAGAGAGAGAGAGAGAGAGAGAGAGAGAGAGAGAGAGAGAGAGAGAGAGAGAGAGAGAGAGAGAGAGAGAGAGAGAGAGAGAGAGAGGGGTGAGAGAGAGATAGGGTGGTGTGAGAGAGAGAGAGGGAGAGAGAGGGAGAAAGTGAGAATTCAGATCAAGAAACAACGAGAAAGGAAGGTCATGGTTTAGGGCTAGGAATCGAACTTTCCTAGGGGTTGTTGCAAAGCGATTGAAGAAATGAAAGATCGGCTAGAGAAGGCGAGAAGAGAAATGACAAGGGCCTTGGAGGCATACTAGTGTTCGGGGGTATGTGTCATGGTCTTGGTACTCATCAGTGAAGATCTATAACAAGAATTACTTTCGAGGTTTTACTATCCAAGAGGGAGAGGTTTTGGCCTTGGCTTGCTAGCCTAAATATGTGTGTCTCTTGTACATTTTGATAATTGACTTGATGAAGAATGTAATAATCTAACGAAGCTAAGATCTAAGCGAAGAAGAATAATGAAATCATAAGTAATTATCATGAAAGAAGAAGACCTAATTTCTCCATGGTATCGGAGCTAAGGTGTTGAAGACCAAAAAGGGAAGTTTAGCAAGAAGACACAAGGATCAACCTACAAAAAGAAAATCTAAGGTCAGTTTTCAAGAAAGCATTAAGTGAAGGCATCTACGTTGAAAATTAAAAACCCTAGATCCAAGGAAGAGAACCCTCATTCAAGGAGAAGCTTACAAAGAGTTGGTGAAACCCTCAAGCCATCTCAAGAAGACCAAAGAACTTACTTAAAGGACTTATACATCAAGGTATTTTCAAGAGGAAAAGCAAGGTCAAGCAAAGTGATCTTTATCTTCAAGGAATCCAAAGCTATCTCGTCATTGAAGCCAAGTCAAGATTGTTAAAGAGATCGCCACACCATCATTTTTTGCTGAAGTCATCATCAAGCCATCCTTTATCATCATCATCACTCTTGAAGAAGCATATCTAAGAGGTATCTCCTGCTACTATCTACATCATCAACAAGGAAGAAGCTAGTATCTATTCAAGTAAGTATATTCATGATTTCATCTAAATCTGTCAAAATGTCTTTTTGCAAAGAAAGAAATAAATTGGTTGCGGTTTCAAACTTTCTTGCATGGAAGAAAATTACAGATCTAAAACTTATTGAGAGTGAATTCATGGAATATACCAAAGGGTCGACAACTAGACCCTCAAAAGAATATACTCAAGCTCATTCCAAATACATGAAAGGGGACATAAGATCCCAGAGGATTCTTATAGAATCCATAAAGGACTCTCTCATCCCCTATGTATCAAAACTAGAATCGTTAAAAAACAAATATGACAAATTGGTAGAGTTCTTCTCGATGAATATTGTAGGAGAAGTAATATCTACTGAGATAAGAACTATACAAGTTGAATATGTCAATAAAGGAAGGAATCAATTCATATTTTATGAAGATTTATGAAATGTGATATCAGCTGACTGGAATTCGGAGATGTAATGTCTAATAGATAAATGACTACGAGTGGTAATAAATTCTCTACCGGAGTGATGAGGAAACTTCACTTCAAGTAACTATGGGAAGAAAGAAGCAAAACCATTTCAAGATATATGGTCTTTATTTAAGATAGAAGAGACTAGATTGAAAGCTAAAGTTGGTACAAGATCAAATGAATAAAATCAAGCCTATCTTTGCTGTGTCAAGAAGAAAGCTGAAGGTTTGGTAATTTTTTTCCTAAAGAAGGAACATAAATAAGATATGATGTTATGGGTGTAATGAACTTTCACACTATAAGAAATATTGTCCCAAATCTAAGGACAAGAGGAATAAGGAATAATCCCATGTCGTCGGAGAAACCTAAGAAACAAGAAGTGAAAGATATCTACTATGATTGAGATCATCTTCCTCTTTAAGAGGTATATGTTAGTTTTTAAATAGTATGTTAGGAAGCGTTGTATATTAGATAGATGCATCACTTTAGAGTTTTGCATCATGATGGAAGCATTGAAGGAGGAGCACTCGTCATAGGAGGATGTCTATGTGAAAACTATGTTATGAGATAAGTGTCTCCTTGGAACCTCACTGAAAATAATATATATAGAAGGAAGTCATCTAGGTCAAGGTTCATCATTCATTAATCAATATGGAAATAGGTGTTGACATTTTCTAATGGAGTCCTCTTTGGATTCACTGGTTAGAAATAAAGCAAAAGTTTTCATCGGAAATTATAACTTTCAAAATTTTGGGATTAGGATATGATGACATCGCGATGAAAGCGGAGGTCAAGACAATGAAATTTTTTATTCTAAGGAAAATTTCTGCAAGATGACTCAAAAGGAAAAGAGATGAGGTATGTGTATATTTATTCTTACTTTGGATGCTATGAAGTGATGTCATATGGTTGCGGGTAATCTACTTCTATCTACATAAGTATTAAGAAAAAAGAAAATATAATTTCCTCACGATGTACAGAGTTTGCAAAAAGGCATGATCCACACGAGATGAAATCAAGATAATATGTCCTCATATGTAATGTGAGGTGGTTGTACATAATCTAGGAACCGCATATCGAAGGATTTTGGGAATGAAATCAAATTGTATGGAGAAAGAAAGGAAGAGATTGTGAGAAGTACAACCATGATATAGGGCAGTGAACATCCAAGGAAGTGAAGGAGACTTGAGTAGAAAATATCCTAGGAAGATATGTAGAGTTTGAAAGAAGTTTGGGAAATTTGGAGACCCTTGACACTACATATATTTAGTATATGTGTCAATTTGTACGAAGGATGTCGATGCCTATAAGAAAATTTCATGGTGAATGGGGGGCGGGCAGAGAGAGAGAGAAGAGATTAGAGTAAAATTCTCGAATGTATCAAATTCTCTAATATATCTTGATATTTGTTATTTTTATTTTATATTCATGTTTTATTATTCTCCAACGTATCTTATTCATCCTTACCACTAATCCATCACTCTCCTTTTGATCTATCCAAGGTCATCTTTATTTTTACTATCTCTCTTCCTTGAACACTTGCGAGATCTAAGTCATAATGCTTTTATCTCTCTTCCTCCAGCACTTGCCAGATCTAAGTCATAGTCCATAATCCAAATACTTTGTATTCTTCTCTGCAGTTTTTCATTTGTTATCTTTCTTCTCTGCGAGTTCTAATCCTTTTATCCGGTTCTTGGTCATGAATCCCATAACCCTTTATTCTATTTTATAACATTAAGAAAAAAAAACAAGAAAGCCTTTCCCTCTCTGTCTGTATAAGTGAAACCGTTATTTTTCTTTTCCTTTTTTTTTTCTTTTAATTGAAACAATTTTTTTACATTAAAATTTACTATAATCAAATTAAATTTATTCAAGAATATAATTGTTTTATTTATATTTATTTAAAATATCTGAAACATTTCCGAATAGAAAATGAGATTTCTTTATGTGAAATTAATGCAATGATTATTTATATATGTAAATTCATTTGGTCATGAGTTGAATGGAAATTAAATTTAATGAGAATTGCGATCAAATTAAATTTATTCAAAAAATATAATTGTTTTATTTATTTAAAATATCTAAAATACATTGAATTGAATTATTTTATTTATTTAAAATATCTTAAATAAATGTATTTTCTTACTTAAATATAAAAAATATTCAAATTATGTTTCTTTAAAATTTCATAAATGTATGAATAATTGTTTTTCATGATATATTTTTTTAGATGATATGATGTTGACATTTATGTATAGATGTATGTGTTTTTGTATGGTGTATTTTCTGTATATTTTTAAATGAAAGTAATTTTTGTTTCTTCATATGATATCATGGTGTGCTTATGTTAATTAGATGAAATAATTGTTTTGTAACATAATATAATGTTGAAATATTTTGCATGTATAATGTGTATGTATTTTTTTTTCTTTTGTATATTTTATATCATAATATGTTTATTGTTTCTTTGATGATATAATGATTGTGTTTTTTAGAAAATATGGTGATTTTTAATTTTTAATTGATAAGACATTTTTGTTTGCTACAGGATGTCATTGATTCTACATGTGAAATGATACAATAATAATAAAGATAGTAATGAGGGAGAGAGAAAGAGAGAGAGATGTCATGGATTCTACATGTGAAATGATACAATAATGATAATGATAATAATAAGGGAGAGAGAAAGAGAGATGGCATAAAAGAGAGAGAGAGAGAGAGAGAGAGAGAGGTCATGGATTCTACATGTGAAATGATACAATAATGATAATGATAATGATAATAATGTGGGAGAGAGAGAGAGAGAGAGAGAGAGAGAGAGAGAGAGAGAGAGAGAGAGAGAGAGAGAGAGAGAGAGAGCGAGGGGTTAAGAGAGAGAGAGAGAGAGAGAGAGAGAGAGAGAGAGAGAGAGAGAGAGAGAGTGTGTGAGAGAGTGAGAGAGAGAGAGAGAGAGAGAGAGAGAGAGGGCGAGAGAGAGAGAGAGAGCGAGGGGGGGAGAGAGAGAGAGAGAGAGAAGGGGGGTGAGAGAGAGAGAGAGGGGGGGGAGTGGGAGAGAGAGAGAGGGTGGGAGGGGCGAGGGGGTAGGGAGGAGAGAGAGAGAGAGGGGGGAGGGAGGGGAGAGAGAGAGAGAGAGAGAGAGGGACGGGGGGGAGAGAGAGAGAGAGAGCGAGAGAGAGAGAGAGAGAGAGAGAGAGAGAGAGAGAGAGAGAGAGAGAGAGAGAGAGAGAGAGAGAGATATGGTGGTGTGAGAGAGAGAGGGAGAGAGAGGGAGAAAGTGAGAATTCAGATCAAGAAACAACAGAAAGGAAGGTCACGGTTTAGGGCTAGGAATCGAACTTTCCTAGGGTTGTTGCAAAGTAGTGAAGAAAGGAAAGATCAGCTAGAGAAGCCGAGAAGAGAAATGACAAGGGTCTTGGAGGCATACTAGTGTTCGGGGTATGTGTCATGGTCTTGGTACTCATCAATTGAAGATCTATAACAAGAATTACTTTCGAGTTTTACTCTCGCAGAGAGGAGAGGTTTTGGCCACGGCTTGCTAGCCTAAATATGTGTGTCTCTTGTACATTTTTGATAATTGACTTGATGAAGAACGTAATAATCTAACAAAGCTAAGATCTAAGCGAAAAGAAGCATAACAAAATCATAAGTAATTATCATGAAAGAGGAAGACCTAATTTCTCCATGGTATCGAAGCTAAGGTGTTGAAGACCAAAAAGGGAAGTTTAGCAAGAAGACACAAGGATCAACCTACAAAAAATGAAGATACTAAGGTTAGTTTTCAAGAAAGCATTAAGAGAAGGGATCTACGTTGAAAATTCAAAACCCTACATCCAAGGAAGAGAACCCTCATTCAAGGAGAAGCTTGCAAAGAGTTGGTGAAACCCTCAAGCCATCTCAAAGAAGACCAAAGAACTTACTTAAAGGACTTATACATCAAGGTATTTTCAAGAGGAAAAGCAAGGTCAAGCAAGTGATCTTTATCTTCAAGGAATCCAAAGTTATCTCATGATTGAAGCCAAGTCAAGATTGTTGAAGAGATCGCCAAACCATCATTTTTTCTGAAGTCATCATCAAGCCATCCTTTATTATCATCATCACTCTTGAAGAAAGCATATCTAAGAGGTATCTCTCTGCTACTATCTACATCATCAACAAGGAAAGAAGCTAGTATCTATTCAAGTAAGTATATTCATGATTTCATCTAAATCTGTCAAAATGTCTTTTTGCAAAGAAATAAATAAATTGGTTGCGGTTTCAAACTTTCTTGCATGGAAGAAAATTACAGATCTAAAACTTATTGAGAGTGAATTCATGGAATATATCAAAGGGTCGACAACTAGACCCTCAAAAGAATATACCCAAGCTCATTCCAAATACATGAAGGGGGACATAAGATCCCGGAGGGATTCTTATAGAATCCATAAAGGACTCTCTCATCCCCTATGTATCAAAACAAGAATCTTCAAAAAAACAAATATGACATATTGGTAGAGTTATTCTCGATGAATACCGTAGGAGAAGTAATATCTACTGAGATAAGAACTATACAAGTTGAATATGTCAATAAAGGAAGGAATAAATTCATATTTTATGAAGATTTCTGAAATGTGATATCAAGCTACTTGGAATTCAGAGAAGTAATGTCTAATAGATAAATGACTACGGTGGTAATAAATTCTCTAGGAGTGATGAGGAAACTTCACTTCAAGTAACTATGGGAAGAAAGAAGCAAAACCATTTCAGGATATATGGTCTTTATTTAAGATAGAAGAGACTAGATTGAAAGCTAAAATTGGTACAAGATCAAATGAAGAAAATCAAGCCTATGCTGCCATGTCAAGAAGAAACTGAAGGTTTGGTAATTTTTTTCCTAAAGAAGGAACATAAATAAGATATGATGTTATGGGTGTAATTAAACTTTCACACTATAAGAAATATTGTCCCAAATCTAAGGACAAGAGGAATAAGGAATAATCCCATGTCGTCGGAGAAATGGAAGAGCCTAATTCAAAGAAACCTAAGAAAGAAGAAGTGAAAGATATCTACTATGATTGAGATCATCTACCTCTTTAAGAGGTATCTATTAGTTTTTAAATAGTATGTTAGGAAGCATTGTATATTAGATAGATGCATCACTTTAGAATTTTCATCATGATGGAAGCATTGAAGGAGGAGCACTCGTCATAGGAGGATGTCTATGTGAAAACTATGTTATGAGATAAGTGTCTCCTCGGAACCCCCACTTTGAAAATAATATATATAGAAGGAAGTCATCTAGGTCAAGGTTCATAATTCATTAATCAATATGGAAATATGTTTTGACATTTTCTAATGGAGTCCTCTTTGGATTCACTTTGGTTAGAAATAAAGCAAAAAGTTTTCATCGGAAATTATAACTTTCAAAATTTTGGGATTAGGATATGATGACATACTTGATGAAAGCAGGTCGAGACATTGAAATTTTTTATTCTAATGAAAATTGCTTTGCAAGATGACTCAAAAGGAAAAGAGATGAGGTATGTGTATATTTATTCTTACACTGGATGCTATGAAGTGATGTCATATGGTTGCGGGTAATCTACTTCTATCTACATAAGTATTAACAAAAGAAAAATATAATTTCCTCTTATGTACAAGTTGCAAAAAGGCATGATCCACTGCCACATGAAATCAAGATAATATGTCCTCATATGTAATGTGAGGTGGTTGTACATAATCTAGGAGCGTATATCGAAGTATTTTTGGGAATGAAATCAAATTGTGTGGAGAAAGAAAGGAAGATATTGTGAGAAGTACAACCATGATACAAGGTAGTCAACATCAAAGGAAGTGAAGGAGACTTGAGTAGAAAATATCCTGGGAAGATATGTAGAGTTTGAAAGAAGTTTGGAAAATTTGGAGACCCTTGACACTACATATCTTTAGTATATGTGTCAATTTGTACGAAGGATGTCGATGCCTATAAGAAAATGTCATGGTGAAAGGTCATCACTAAGGTAACTTTTGATTTAAAAGTTCATATTTATAATTAAATAAGGAGGGAGATATATATAGAGAGAGAGGGGTGAGAGAGGGGGGAGAAGGAGGGACAAAGATATAGAGGGAGATAGAGATGAGGAGAGAGAGAGAGAGGGAGCTACAAAGAGAGAGAATGAGAGAGAGAGAGAGAGAGAGAGAAGAATTAAAGTCACTCACAACAATAATGTATCTCCTGGAATGACGTCAAAGTCAGATCAAGAACGAGAAGAAAGGAAGGTCATTGTTTAGGGCTACGGGCGAGGCTTTCCTAGCATTGGTACAAAGCGGTGAAGAAAGGAGAAATCAACTAGAGAAGTAGTGAAGAGAAATGACAAGGGCCTTGGAGGAATACTAGTGTTCAAGGTATGTTTCAAGGTCTTGGTACTCATCAATTGAAGATCTATAATAAGAATTACTTTCGGGTTTTCCTCTCCAAGAGGGAGAGGTTTTTGTCACACAGCTTGCTAGCCTAAATATGTGTGTCTCTTGTACATTTGATAATTGACTTGATGAAGAACGTAATAATCTAATGAAGATAATATCTAGGTGAAATATACATAACTAAATCACAAGTAATTATCACGAAAGAAAATTTTAATAAAAGACCTTATTTCTCAACATGGTATCAAAGGTTAAGGTCTTGAAGACCCGGGAAGAGAAGTTTAGCAAAGAGAAGACACAAGGATCAACCTACGGAAAGAAGATCTAAGGTCAGTTTTCAAGAAAGCTCTAAGAGAAGGGATCTACATTGAAAAGTCAAAACCCTAGATCCAAGGAAGAGAACCCTCATTCAAGGAGAAGCTTTCAAAGATTTGGTGAAACCCTCAAGCCATCTAAGACCAAAGAAATTACTTAAAGGACTTATACATCAAGGTATTTTCAAGAGGAAAAGCGAGGTCAAGCAAGTGATATTTATCTTCGAGGAGTCCAAATCTATCTCGTGATTGAAGCCAAGTCAATATTGTTGAAGAGATCGTCAAACCATCATTTTTTTTAAGTCATCATCAAGCCATCCTCGATCATCATCATCACCAAGGATCCAAGGTGATCTACCTCTTTACATCACTCTTGAATAATTCTATCTAGAGGTAGCTCCTACTACTATCTACGTCATCAACAAGGAAGAAGCCAATATCTATTCAAGTAAGTATATTCATGACTTCATCTAAATCTATCAAAATGTCTTTTTGCAAAGAAGTAAATAAATTGGTTGGTCTTTCTGAAACTTTCTTGCATGGAAGAAAAGGACATATCTAAATATTATTGAGAATGAATTCATGGAATATATCAAAGGGTCGGCAACTAGACCCTCAAAATAATTTAATCAATGTCATTCCAAATACATGAAGGGGACATAAGATCCCAGAGGATTCTTATATAATCCATAAAGGAATTTCTCATCCCCTATGTATCAAAACTAGAATATTCAAAAAAAATGTATGACAAATTAGTAGAGTTATTCTCGATGAGTAATGCAGGGGAAATAATATCTCCGAGATAAGAACTATATAAGTTGAAGATATCAATAGAGGAAGGAATCAATTCATATTTTACGAAGATTTCTGAAATGCGATAATATTTGCAAGAATTTGGAGAAGCAATGTCTAATAGAGAAATGACTACGGTGGTAATGCCACAAATTCTCTACCGTATGATGAAACTTCACTTCAAATATCTATGTGAAGAAAGAAGCAAAACCATTTCAGGATATATGGTCTCTATGTAAGATAGAAGAGACTAGATTGAAAGCTAAAATTGATACAAGATCAAATGAATAAATCCAAGCCTATGCTTTCGCCATGTTAAGATGAAAGGGAAGCTTTGGTAATTTTGTTCCTCATAAGAAAAGAAGAAACATGGATAAGATATGATGTTATGGATGTAATGAGCTTTGTCACTATAACAAATATTGTCCCAAATCTAAGGACAAGAGGAAGGAGAAATAATCCCATGTCATTGGAGAAATGGAAGAACCTAATTCAAAGAAACCTAAGAAAGAAGAAGTGAAAGATATTTACTATGATTGAGATCATCTTCCTCTTTAAGAGAAATATGTTACTTTTAAAATAGTATGTTAGGAAGCATTGTATATTAGATAGATGCATCACTTTATAATTTTCATCATGATGGAAGCATTGAAGGAGGAGCACTCGCCATAGGAGGATGTCTATGTGACAACTATGTTATTAGATAAGTGTCTCTTGGGAACTCACTGAAAATAACATAAATAGAAGGCAGTCATTTAGATCAAGTTTCATCATTCATTAATCAATATGGAAATAGGTGCCTACATTTTCTATTGGAGTCCTCTTTGGATTCATTTGGTTAGAAAGAAATAAAAATATTTTCATCAAAAGCCTAACTTCGAAATTCTCGGATTAGGATATGATGACATATTGATGAAGCGGGTTAAAGAGAATGAAAATTTGCATTCTAAGGAAACTTGTTGCAATATGACTCAAAAGGAAAAGAGATGAGGTATGTGCATATTTATGCTTACACTAGATGCTATCAAGTCATGTCATGTGATTGCGAAATGTACTTCTATCTTCATAAGTACTAACAAAAATAAAATATAATTTCCTCCCGATGCACGGGTTGCGAAAAGGCATGATCCACACCGGATGAAATCAACATAATATGTCCTCATATGTAATATGAGGTGGTTGTACACATCAAAGAAATGCATATCGGAAGCTCCTGGGAATGAAATCAAATTGTATGGAGAAAGAAAGAAGAGATCGTGAGAAGTACAACCATGATAGGAGGCAGTAAACATCTAATCAAGCCAAGGATACTTGACTAGAAAATATAATGGGAAGATATGTAGAGTCTCATAGAAGTTTGGAAAAGTTGGAGACCCTTGACACTACATATCTTTTGGAGAGATGTGTCAATCGGTACGAAGGATGTCAATGCCTACAAGAATATGTCATGGTGAAAGGTCATCACTAAGGTAAATTTTGATTTAAAATTTCATTTATAATTAAATAATATCTAATGATATTATGCAGGGAAATCCATAAGGGAATCATATGTCTTCCACAAGTTGATAACCATATGGCAAGATGAAAAATACTTGGAATAAATATATATCATACGGGAGAGAGAGAGAGAGACGAGGGAGGCAGAGAGATAGAGTGAGATAGAGAGAGAGAGAGAGAGAGAGAGAGAGAGAGAGAGAGAGAGAGAGAGGGGATGGAGAGAGAGCGAGAGAGGGAGAGAGAGAGAGAGAGAGAGAGAGAGAGAGAGAGAGAGAGAGCGAGACTAAGTGAGGCGAGAGAGATAGAGAGGGGGAGTGAGAGAGAGATCAAAGGGAGGGAATGTGAGAGAGAGAGAGAGAGAGAGGGAGGGAGTGTGTGTGTGTGTGTGTGTGTGTGAGAGAGAGAGAGAGAGAGAGAGAGAGAGATAGAGAGAGAGAGCAGGGATTTTTGTGTGTGTGTGAGAGAGTAGAGGCGGGAAGGAGAGAGAGAGAGAGATAGAGCTAGACGAAAGAGAGAGAGAGAGAGAGAGAGAGAGGTGGGAGTGTTAGTGTCAGTTTTTCATCCTACCACTAGTGATCAAAATATCTCTTTTCACATCATATTAGGGTCCCATTAAAAATTTTTGTCATTCCATTAGGCCATCATGCAAAAGTTTGGTCACGGAGGTATTCCTAGGGTTAGACCTCACTCTTTTCAAAAATTTCGTCACTCGATGGCTCATTTCATCACTATGCCCTAGTGTCCATCATTCATGATCTTTTTATCATCTTTTTCAGTGATTTTCATCATGGTTTCTTCCAATCGCATTCTCCATTAGGTATTAGGGTTTTTCAAGGTCATCAAAAACAAAATTGCATCAACCCGCACTAGAAATTAGAGGAAATGTGGATCCCAAGACAATTCATCAAATTTCATCAAGTATGAGGCCATTTCAGCTCATAAACATCATGTCTCCATCATTTTTCAAGAATTAATTCCAAAGGGGACAAATCATTTGCCACACATAGGGCCGATTTTTCTTCAAAGTATGTTGCTAACCCAATGGAGATGCATTTAACAAAACTAAAAAGAATAATCATAGAACAAGGAAGAAAAAATCCCTATGTTTTTACAAAGGTGTTATGGTTTTGGAGAAATGTCAAAACTATAGTTGCTATAGGAGAGTTGTTGCATTTGGTGTATTCTTGGGAAAATAAACTTTTATCCTTTGATGGAATGTCCAAATGACTTTCTTAATGAGTGAAATGCTAACTATACATATAGATATTTCCAATTAGCTATCATGAGCTCAATTTTGAGCTTAGGAAGGCCTTCAAAAATGGCTGCTAAAAGAGCACATTACACTTTTTGCACGATACACTTTTGGACCGGTATCGGAGAATTGATTTTTGAGGGGCTATGCTTGATCATTTTCAGTGCTTCATATGTCCATTTTGTAGTAGACAAAAATATATTTCGAACGAGCTATCATGGACCTAATTTTGACTTCAATAAGTCATCAAAAAGTAGGTCAAAAGGTGGCACTGCGCTACTGGTCTTGGTGTTGCACTTATGGTCGACCAGCGTTGCACTCCTGGAAAAGCCATTGCGATCCTACCCAGTTTCACTCCAAGCTTCCAAAACTTTGTGCAAGCACTTCTAATCACCAAAAAGGGTTTATTTGGCTCTGAGCAAGTAAGCTACACTCTTAAGTACCCTCCTTACATGCCATGATTGCAAAATTCATGGTGTTCACTCTCCTTATTTAAAATTATTAGTTTTCAAGCTAAGAAACCCTAGATTTCATTCCTACATCCAAAAATTGTTCCATAGACCCTACATTCCTTCCCCACATCCCAAAAAAAACATTGTCATTATCCCTACATCACTAAATCTCTATTCCTAAGACACATTCCCCAAAACCCTAGCTCTTAGGCTACAAATTTCCTAGGTAGCCTCCCCTTGTAATATTCCCAAATGGGAAAGCAGTAGAATATAGAAAAAATGTTGGAAATAACGGTATAAACATCACATCAAAGAATGAGAACAATATGCATCTTATTTATACATCATAACAACAATAAACATGTGTAATATAATGGGCCACAAACCACAAAACAAGATACAACAAGCCTCCAATAGATAAATCCCTCAAGAATGAGGTGTTGCTATTATCTCAAAAATGCCGAGGCTCTTGCTACAATGAAGTCATAAGAGAACTGCTACAAAAAATGAACATACAAGAGATAAATGGCTGATATAATGCCCAAAGATAATGTACAATTAAGATCAAGGCTCTATAGAACCTCCAACAAAGATCCCAAGAGGGTCTCAGAAAAAACACCCAATAATACAATATGAGTTGCGCCCCGTGGGCCGAAAGTATCTTTTGCAACAAAGTAAAGCGAAGAGTTATGGCTGAAGATGATATGAAAATAATTATTCTCTCCTCAAATTGATCCTCCGGATGAAAGGATGGCCCCTTCACGAAGATAACACTCCCCAAATCACACTCCAACTACGCAACTCCTTCCTAGAATCACACAGATCCATAATGATATTGCATTGTAGGGGATAAAAACAATGTGGCCTGGTGCCAAATATATAAATGATTCCCAAAGGGCCTTCCTTACTAGCCTCCCAAGAGAAAGAAACCTTCCTAAACAGAGATCTGAGCACAGAAATCACCCAAATCAACCCTCCACAACTTCTTCCACAACACAACACAACCTCAACAAGAGCGCATTGTACCAAAAGATTTGAAGCTTCGTCTGATGCTGAATGTGAAAAATATAGTGCAATACTCTTCTTGAGTGGACACTAGAAGTTCCCAAAGGATAGAGGTGGGATTCCCACTTGGGAACACCTACTGTTCTAAACAACACTACAATCTAGGGCTAAAAAGCTGAAGAGAGCAACAAGTATAAATAGACCATAAATCTGAAATATCAAATACATAAACATAATAATCTATGGCTGCCATCCTCTTCCTTATAGAAGTGGTGAGCTTCCTCACCCTGCTGGCCCCCACTCATCAAAGGCACTACTCCCATGCATGGAGTACCCCTCAAAAACTACACTGTCCCACAATTAATGCCACGCCTCCATGACAACGCTGTTGATTTGGTCAAAGTTGACCCAGTCTTCATGCTCCAACCCCTTTTTCACACAAAAGGGTGCTTAATTAAGCTACTAAGATGACCTCATTTCATATTAGGAGTGATTTTATTCCTAATAAGGGAATTTATGGGTCTCCATACCCTCTTATTGATCAAACAAGGAAGAAAAAAAAAAATTTAATATTCCAACTAGGTCATGGATAATTGGTAATATTACAGTCCTCCCCTCCCAAATGTTTCTTGTCCTCAGAAACTCGTAAAGATGAGTGATTGAATTCTTCTCCTCATCCATTGGTGACACCTCCATGTGATAAACTCTGCTCATAAGCCAAGTGTCCCCAATCCATCCCCTCCATGACAAGCTCCTCCCAACTTCTCATGTGATGCAAATGACTCATCACAAGAGCAAAAAGACTCAATGAAGCAATCATGTTTTTCCCAATGTTCTCTCTAAAACATGTATCATAAGAAACATGGAGAATCTCTTTCCCAAAAGGAATATCCAATCCCTCCATCCTTCCTCAATCATTCCCATAAAAATAATAAGGACATCATCAAAGTATGGGATCAAAACCAATGATACATAAACAACCATATGCAAAAATGGAGGTGCATAGTCATGTGGAACCAACGCGTACCTCACAGAATATGAATCATACGTGGTCGTTTCCCCACAACACTTGCCACCCATCGTCTTCTCAAATGAGAAGGTGAGTAATGTTAGGGTGCCTTTGGAACATGCACCGAATGATAAATAATCTCCCTATATTCTCTTAGGGAGTGGCCATGTCAACAATGTTTATGGCCCCAAGTTGGCATGAATTTTATAAGGAATAATGCTCCACCTTGAAAAACTTTCCTGCACATGTATGGTAAGGAATGAAAATACTCATTAAGTAAATCATTATGCACAATAACATGATCCTTACCATAAACCCTGCTCATACAAACAAAGTGGCTAATAGATGATCCCCTCTCATTCCCCAGAAGAAAGAGGTGGTTGTTATAAATCCTTCAAAGTTATCTATCTCCCTCATCTCCACATGGTCCATGCATCTCTTCAAATGCTGATATATCTCCTCTTCAAAGCCTTCCCAAGTATACCCTTCCATCATAGTATGGTATACCCTCATGGAATAAGTGTAGCTGAAGAGAAAATCTTCATGTGCTGCTTGTAGAAAATTCTCCTTAAGCTTGGTCGCTCTAGATAAGAATATCCTATCATGATAGTAGATGAACTCATCTCTCACTGAATATCCCTCCTCTAGTAGTTGGTCATCAATTATCATGCAAGTAAAAATATCCTTAGAATAATCCACCAACATTTTGGATTTCCAATATGGATCTATCCTCCATAGTGACAACATTGATGATCTTTCATGTAAATCAGCGGCCATGTGGTTGTCTCCTCTTTGAAATCTCTCATGCCAAAGTCACGTACCCAGGATGCTGCTATCCTTCCCTCTACGATGCTCCTCCTGTAGCTCACTCATGCTCAAGTAAAGGTTGAATCTTTTTGAGGGTTATTCTCCCATGGGAATCTATCACCTATCCAAAACTTCTGTGTTTGGAAAAATAATACATGAGTGGCCACCATCCTCTACCATGAGTGGAATATTTCTCTGCAAGTGAGAGCATATTTTGAGCCTCCAAAATTAGGGAATAGTCACCTTGCACCAAGATGGTGCCATCTTCCATCCCCGTAGCATCCTCTCTCGGCGCAATATGTGGTGTGAGAGTAGCATGATGATGTTGGGAGAATTTCTCCCTCCTCCTTGAGTCTACCCAAGACTCTTTGCGATGTACAATGACCTCCCAATGCCACCACTCCTCCTGGATCTATGAGTGGTGCACCATGATGTGATGAAATTCCTCACCAACTCGAGGATCGGGTGACCTCCCAGTGGTTTGCCACTAAAACAATGCAATGTCTCATGGGCCAAAGTCATGTGCATAATAGATGATGCTCGAGCAGGTCCTTGCCTCCCTTTCGTACAAATCCAACTCTTTTTTATGTGTGGAAGTTCCGATAATTGGGTGGCGTACCCTCTCAATTATGCAAGAGCCCCTCCAATGGGATCAAATGCTCCATTCCCGCCTCCTGGTGGTGGTTGATCATCTCCTCGCTATTCCATCACTATGACCTCCTTTCGTGGTTCTTCTCCCTCATCCTCCTCATCATCTCCGAAAATACATCTATATAGTGTGCCTTTCTTGCTCCACATCAATGTTTGTGTGCCCATGATTCTTGGCATGTGAAGCAAAGCTTCATTCTCCTCAAATATCTTCGGACATCATCACTAGAGAATACTTTTTTTGGCTCTCCTTTGAAAAAGGCCTTCTCATCTTTTCCCTTTGATGGAAAAGTGGGCTTTTGCTGAAATGTTGCCTTTGATTTTGGAAAGGCATCTTGTAGATCTCTACCCCTTTGAATGGCATCTTGTAGGGTAGTAGTTTTGGTAGATTTAACCAACCCATGAAGAGGTTGCGCTAGCCCATCAATAAACATATAGACCCTCCTCTACTGCAGATAAATCGGGAACCATACAAAAAGTTTTAGAAATTTAGAAATATAATTTTCTAGACTACCTTATTGCTTTGAGCTTTGCTAGCCCCATGAAAGGTGTCTGCGGATATCTTTCGAACAAAACCTCTCCACCAACCTCCTTGGTAACTCTTAATATGCGATCACATTGGCATGACCCAATGTAGACAAGCCATGAAACCACCAATCATGTGACTCAACCTCAAGGTGTAGTGTTACTATCTTGATGGCCTCCATCTCCGGTACTTGGTTTATTTAGCCCAGAGTAGATGTCTGGCTTCTCTACCCATGATTTGGTAGTGCATTTAGATGACCCATCAAAGTTGGGTAAGAATAATATGCCCATATTTCGGTGTAGATCATGATTCTATATGAATCCTCCACCTCTGTTGTGATGCGTCTCTCATTGTTTTTGATCGACAAAAATTCTTGAATACTCAAGTGATCCTTGAATCTGCGAGATTGAGACTCCTACTCCATGAAAGCAGTCTTCGAGTTTTTATTGTTCTTGCGAAACCCTCCATTTCCCACCTTGCTAAGAATGTAGGCATTGTAGAGCGTTGGGAAACATCTTCTTTTCACCGGTGATCACTCCGGTTGATGAGAAATGTTGGAGCCTTCACCATGTAGAAACCCTTTAGGGGATTCCTTATGTCTATCCATCCTCATCTTCTTTATTTCTCTAGAAATGTGTTGCATAGTTTAGAAGAAGAAAGCTTAGGAAACTCCTTGTCATCCTCTTCTCTGATAAAGGGTTTTACCCTTGTCTTCTTTATCATCCGTATAGTCATACTTCCGGTTTCTTCTCGAGATACCTCTTCTCTATACGTGAGAGGATCTCCTTCTTCGATGACATATTTGTTGTAACATGCACAGTTGAACCAAGATTATGCTCTAATACCCACTTTGTAATATTCCCAAATGAGAAAATCAAGAATATAGAAAAAATATTGGAAATAGCAAATGTAAACATCACATCAAATCATGAGACCAATATGTAGCTTCTTTATACATCATAAAAACAACAAAAACATGTGTAATATAATGGGTCAAAAACCATACAAAACAAGATACAACAAGCCTCCAAATAGATAAATCCCTCAGAGAATGAGTCTTTGCTATTATATCAAAATGCTAGAGACACTAATACAACGCAATCATAAAACCAGCGCTACGAGAAAATGAACATACAAAAGATAAATGTATCGATACATGGTTCAAAGATAATGTACAATGAATATCAAGGCTCTATACAACCTCCAACAAAGAACCCAAGAGGGTCTCGCAGGAAAAACACCCAAGTAATACAATATGAGTTATAGCCCTAGAGAGTCGAAAAGTATCTTTTGCAACAAAGTAACCGAAGAGTTATGGTTGAATCTGATATGAAAATAAGTATTCTCTCCTCCAATGGATCCTCTTGATGAAAATATGGCCGCTTCACTGAAGATAACACTCCCCAAATCACCCACTCCAACTACGCAACACCTCCCTAAAATAACGTAGATTGAGACTAATCTTGCCTTGCAAGGATAAAAACATTGTGGCCTAGTGGAAAATATATCAATGATGCCCAAGGGCCTTACTTACTAGCCTCCCAAGAGACAGCCTTCCTCCACCGAGATCTAGCTTAGAAATAACCCAAATCAACCCTCCATAACTTCTTCCCTACAACAACACAACCTCAAATGAACTACATCGTACTATAAGAATGAAGCTTTGGCTTGATGCACGAATGTGGAAATATAGTGCAATATACTTCCTAAGTGGACACTAGAATTTCCAAAGGATAGAGTGTGATTCCCACTTGGAAACAACCCTGTGATAAATAGCACTACAATCTTAGCCAAACAATTGAAGAGAGAAACAAGTCTAAATAGACCATAAATCGAAAATATCAAATACATAAACATAATAATCTATGGCTGCCATCCTCTTCCTATATAAGTGGTGAGCTTCCTCATGCTTGGCCCCACTCATTAAAGGCACTACTCCCATGCATGGAGTCTCCCTCCAAAACTACGACGTCCCACAATGAATGCCACTCCTCCATGACAACACTATTGATTTGGTCAAAGTTGACCTAGTCTTCATGCTCCAACCCCCTTTTCACACACAAGGGTTCTTAATTAAGTCTGCTAATATGGCCTCCTTTCATATTAGGAGTGATTTTATTCCTACTAAGGATATTTATGGGTCTCCATACCTCTTATTCATTAGCAAAGGAATAGATTTAGTATTCCAACTAGCTCATGGCTAATTAGGAATATTAGAGTCCTCCTCCCCAAATGTTGCATGTCCTCAAGCAACTATAAAGGTGAGTGTTGCAACTCTTCTCCTCCTCCATTGGTGACACCTCCATGTGATAAAAATCTCATCATAAGAAAAGTGTCTCCTAATCCATCCCTCCGACATGCTCCTCCCAAGTTCTCATATGATGCAAATGACTCATCCCACAAGGAAGAAAAAGACCCAATGAAGAAATCATGGTTTGCCCAATGTTCTCTGAAAAGATGTATCATAAGAAACATGGATAATCTCTCTCCCGGAGGTCATATCCAATCCTTCCATCCTTCCTCCAATCATTCCCATAAAAAGAATAAGGACATCATCAGAGTAGGGGATCAAAACCAATGATACATAAACATCCATATAGAAAAAATGGATGTGGATCATAGTCCCACATGTGGAACCAGACACAATATATCTCTCATTGCCTCGGATAATGATATGGTAAATGGTTTCCCCACAACAGAAATTAGCTGCCATAGTCTTCAAAAATTTGAGAAGGTGAGTAATGTTGGGTGCCTTTGGAGCACACCTTGAATGATAAATCATCTCCCTATATCCTCCTAGGGAGTGGCCATGCCTCAAAAATGTTTATGGCCCCAAGTTGTCCATGAAGTTTATAAGGAATAATTCTCCCCTTGGAACAATGACATGCACATGTATGGTATAGGAATGCAAATACTCATTAAGTAAATCATTATGCACAATAACATGATCCTTACCATAAACCCTACCCATACAAATGGAGTGGCTCATGATAGATCCCTCTCATTCCCCCAAGAGAAATAGGTGGCTATGATAACTCCTTAAAAGAGTTATGTATCTCCTCCATCTCCACATGGTCCATGCATATCTTCAAATGTCTGATATATCTCCTCTTCAAAGCCTTCCCAAGTATACCCCCTCCGCATGATAGTATGGTATACCCTCATGGAATAGATGTGGCTGAAGATAGAATCTCATGCTGTTTGCAGCGACTTCCCCTTGAGCTTGGATGCTCTAGATAAGAAAGATCCTATCATAATAGTAGATGACCTCATCTCGACTCGAAATATCCCTCCTCTAGTAGTTTCGGTCATCAAGTTTCATGCAAGTAAAAATATCCTTGGAATAATCCACCAAGAGCCGGGATTTCTAATATGGATCTATCCTCCATAGTGGTAGCATTGATGATCTGTCATGTAAAGCATAGGTCATGTGGTTTTCCTCCTCTTTGACATCTCTCATGCCAAAGTCACATACCAGGAAGCTACTATCCTTCATCTACCCCTCCTATATCTGCTCATGCTCAAGTAAAGGTTGAATCTTTTTGGAGGTTGATTACTTGCCATGGGAAGATATCACCTATCCAAAAAAACTTCCTAAGTTTAGGCCAAAGCATACATGAGTGGAAGATTTCTCTACAAGCGAGAACATCTTTCGATCCTCCAAAGTCAAGGAATAGTTACCTTGCACCATGATGGGTGCCATCCTCCATCCTTGTGCATCCTCTCTACGGCCACAAGATGTGGTGTGACGGTGGGTAATGATGATGTTGGGAGAATGTATCCCTCCTCCTTGAGTTTACCCAAGAATATTTGCGATGTACGATGACCTCCCAATTTTTCCCACTCCTCCTAGATCTATGAATGGTGCACCATGATGTGAGACATTCCTCACCAACTCCAGATCGGGTGGCCTCCCGGGTGGTTTTTCACAAAACAATAATGTCTCATGTGCCATGTTATCACTCAAAAAAAGCTGAAACATCAATTGACATAGTCTTAGAGGTTTAGGTGTCAAAGGTATGGTCATATAATTCATTTTTCATTACTTGGTAAAGGAAAATTTTAAATTTTTCTTATTAGCCTATCTTAAGGTCCAAACCCACCCCCATTCAAGTCTTTTCATGTCACATCAATCATTATTTCTGAGACATATTTCATTTCCAAAGATTTCAACTCCGAAAAAAGTCATTTTAGCCAACATTCCCTACTTTCTGTAGCGAATTACACAAAGAGAAAACACACTTTTCGCTATGAAACTACTAATACTTTCGTAGTGAAACAACCCGGAAAATACACTAAGTACGCTACAAAAGGAGGTATTCATGTACGTCTTTTCAAAGTCGGGTGCTAAGTGTCGCTCAATGATTGAAAGGGTTAGGTTATATGCCATTCAAGTTAGTTAGGGTTAAATCAAGGTACAATGGTCGTGGTTGAAGTCATTATTACTATTTTAAGCATGTATATTCATGATTATGCCATGAGTTGTCATCGAAAGTATAAAAATATTTTCAAATTAAATCATTTTTCATTCTCCACTCCTCTTTGCATGTTACTGAAAGCTCCTAGAGAGCTATTTCACTAAGCCCAAGTTGTGGCTGGAATTTTCAAAAGTTTCCGAGGTATCAGCGATGAAGCGAGGGGAGAAGACATAAAAGTATCATCACCCGCAAAAGAAGATCCAACCATCGAAAGCAAAAGAAAAGGAAATGAGAAAATCATTGCAAAAATAGAGATTGAGGTCTTGAGGAGTAGTTGAAGTTAGCAAATCATGGAATAATAGTCTTGAAGAAAGAAACGAGGAAACATAATGCTTTCATAAGGTGCATTTTGAGAAAATGAAAGAAGTTTGGGAAGAGCTGAGGTTAATAGTGTGTCAAAGACTTTAGATAACACAAAACAATTGATAAAATGGACTCACCATTGAGAGGAGAGGTGAAGCATATCAAAATAATAAACCACACTTGAAATCTAGGAACATGAAGGACCAAGTCAAAGACCTCCGAGACGATCAGGAATTGATCCATGAGGAGCTAGAGAAGAAGGGCTAAAAGATGGCTCGTAGTTGAGGAAAGCCCATAGCTCAACTTATCATTAATGAAGAGGAAACACCTCAAGGCTATTAAGTTTGGAGTTTGATTATGTTTTAAGAGGTTAATGGCATGTTTGAAGACCAAGTTTCTACGAGTTGGAGGTTATCTTTTTAAGACAAGGTTAAAATCTGAAAATTTCACAGTTTTTCACGAGTTTCGTAGTGTTTCCTAGTCTTGAAGCCAGGAAAACACTACGAAAATTTCTATAGCTGTCATTTTTCTTCTAAAACCACTTTTTAGATTTCAAGGAGGGAAAATGGTAGTGATTATGTGTCAGTGTCATGATGGACACTATGGAACAGCAAAGAAGAAAAAATTTTGAGTGAAAAAGTTATTTTTGTACGCTACGAAACTACTCGTTTTCGTAGCGAGTCTGCTTTTAAGGTTTCTAAGCAGTTTCAAAATAGTTTTGGATAGGTGGAAACATCCAATAGATCAAGGGACCTTGCCACCAAACATCTATGACTTGAATACCATGACATGGAGACGGCTCATTAAGTGAAGCTTTGTTGAAGATAGGGTCTGTTTTCTACTGAAAAAATAGGGTTTGGTTCCATATGTTTAGGAGGATATTTAATATGTCAAGTAGTGATGGGCTGCTGTTATAGCCTATTCAAACATGTGAGGCTTATTTGTCACTAAAATGTAACTATTTTAAAGATAAGGTAGATTTATGTAATAAATAGAGTTTGAGTCCTATTAGGAAAAGGTCTTCTTTAGAGTGTAGTTTGTCATTTTCTCATTAAAAGACATGTTTTTCTATTTTATGAGGTGTCATAGGAAGAGTTCCTCGAGGAATATAGCCAAAGAGTAGATCATGCCTCGTTGTAAATAATGTCTATTTAAAGCCAAAATTATCGAAGTTGTAAAGGGTTGGATATTTTTTTGCACCATATGCTTCTTATGCATGCAATCTGGCCAGTATCGAAGTATCACATGGGACTTCTTCGATAGACGTTTGAGATTCTCATGGAGTTTTTAATGTTTTTAAGTCCACTATATTCTTACGTGTACTGCATGCATGTAGATTTCATATTTATTACTCGGATAATTCATATGTGTATGCTATGGCTTGCTTTATTGATAGAAATTATTTCAATACCTACAAATTTTGTTATACCAGAGGTGGCTAGACTTTTTATCTTCAAGCCTTCAAAGAGATAGTTTCCTTTGAAAACCTATCATATTTTGAAGTCTTACAATGTTCTTTGTCCTTTGAGTTAATCTTCATTGTTGTTTTCCACTTTGTTAGTCCTAAAGTACCTGGCATTTTACCAAATGCGCAAGAACTCCCATTCTTCATTCATTCACTTCACCATTTTACTCTTATAAGGCTCCATTTTCCATCATTTCATTCTCCATTTCACTCACAAAAACTTTCATTTTCACCCTTATTTCCTTCATAAATCCTTCTAAACCTTCCATTTTAACCCTCCCAAAAACATCAAAACCCCCTTAAAACCTTGTATTCCCCTTTTATTTGGTTTTAAATTCCCTTCTACAAATTATCAAAACCCCCAATTTGACCTTTAAAATCCTTGTTTTAAGCCTAAAATCACAATCTTTCGCACTCTAAGGGTCTTAACCCAAATAAGGGCTATTACCTTTAAGCCTTTTCCTCATATAACCCTAAGCCACACAATCGGGTGCCAAAGGCCCTAAAACCCTTTTCGAAAACCTTATTTCCTTTATTTTTTGTTTCCCAGAACATTTCCATTTTAAAATATTATGGATTGTTGATCCTAGTCAATGGCCATCGGAGCCCATCTTTCCCTCCTAATCACCTTCCTACCTTTCTTCCTCCGTTCAAATAACTCACCCCATCTTTTAATCTCAATCGTCCATTAATTGTCCAGGCAATCGGGACTAAGCCGATGGCCTTTTTGATACGTCCACCCCTCACAACAAATTTGCGCCTTTGTTGGACCCACTCTAATTTGCCCCTCGGGAAGTGACATTGAGTTTTCGCTCAACGATAACGGGTGTCTGCACTCCTCCACGAGATCAATGGCCATGGTTCCATCTCGCGTCGGCGAGCCCTGTAATCACGTGTCGATGGTATACGTATCGTTTTTGTTCAGCAATACCGCCTCCCAGAAATGTTACTTCGCAGCGCTGATTTTTGGCTCTGCCTATCATTTACGCACCAAATTTAAAATTCAAACCACATTACTTCACTTCCACCAAGGGTTTCTCCTGCTACAAATTACTCCATTTCTCCTTTTGCTCGAAACACTTCCATAAAACCTCCTAAGTAGTTAAAACCTCCGATCATAGGATTTAAATAGCAGCTATGTGTTTTTTGTGCGGAGTTTAATGAAGTTCAAGATAAAACCCTCCTAGAGATGATTATAGTGTTATGGGCTAAGTAGCGATCCTCATGGCCCTTGATACAATTTCAAAGTGCGGGAGTTCTAATTACACGGTTTATGGAATCAATAAGTCATGATTATCATTTTACGGCTTAACTCGATAAACCCTAGAATTGTGGCCTCAAGAATGGCTCAAGCCTCCCATCAGAATTGACCATGAGTTGCCTCCTCAAATCCTCCAGTGGTTCACTCCCACAAGAAGAGACAAGTAGTAGTGTGGCAATCATGGTTTTCCCATGGTGTCTCACGAAAAATGAAGCATGTATAATAGGAGGAAATCATACTCCCAATGGGCTATACATCAATACTCTCCAAATAATGCTCTCATGATTGCACAAACCTTCAGGGAATGCAAATACAAAATAAAAAGCTGAGTTGTCAAATGACAATAGGAGAGTGGTTCGAGTTCCACTCATAGAACACAACGCAGTCACCTCATGGCACAGCACTCAAATAAAAAATGTGAAGTGTTGTACTAGCCACTTGTTGCTGTCTAACATCTCATCATAAGATAAAACATGAAAACACAATTTTGGTGCCAATGATGCACACGAGAAGACGTATGTGGATTCCCCACAAACCATCTGGAATAAGCCCTTATTCTTTGCAATGGGCCAAAATTACATCACAATAGGGAGCATAAGGAGGTGTGATCATCCTTAGCTCACCAAGTTACCCATAATAAAGTAGGAAAGGCAAATCCAAAATGAAGATCTATACCTCCTTTACCATGTGCTCTTGGTCCTTGAGCTAAAATGGCTCATCTTTGAATGCTCTCCATCTCCTCCAATGAGTAAGGGAATGGATTTGTGCCAACCTCTCTAAAAATCCGAGCTATGCATATGCCCCTATGTTGATGAAGATAATGATGAATTCCCTCCCAAGTAGACTCTTCCAACAAGGCAAAGTATGCATCAAAATGCATAGCTAGGAAGTCCTCATGTGTTGCATGCAATAGTTTCTCCTTGAGACTAGAAAATCTAGTCCAAAGAAAGTCTTGCCATAACCATATGACCATATCATAAAACATGTATCTATCATCTCCCTCATGTTCATCGAGAATAATGCATGCACTAAGATCCTGGGAATACTCAACCAAAGTTGAGTCACTCGACTAAGATCAATCCTCCACATAGACAACGCTAGTAATCTACAATAAAGTGCTCCCCTCACTGCACTTCCTACTACCTTGACATCCCCATGCCAAAGTCATCCTCCAAGTCTTGCCATGCCCATCATGCGGCTTCTCATGCTCAAATACAAATGATGCTCTCTGAAAATGAGCCTCCCATGAGAGACTATCACCTCCAAAGAATCTCACGATCTTTGGCCAATGTAAGCATGAGTGGCCTCCATCTACTCCAATGAATGAGAAAGTCCTTCCTCAAGGGAAATATCCTCTTTCTCTGAAATATATGGAGCATTCATCTGCATCATGAAGATGCTACCCTCTACCTCTGCAATAAAACTCTATCGGCGCAATATAGGCGATGAGAGTGAGTGGACTTAAAATGAGAGAGTGTATCCCTCACTCCTTGTGCTTATCCCCAAACTCTCTACAACTGTGATGGACTCCTCTAATGTATCCACCCCTCACAGAATCAAGAGTGGTGAACCACAAAGCGTGATGCACTCTCATCACCTCTATGATCTGAGGAGAGGCCTCCCAAGTGGAATGCCTCCAAAGTGAGACATCAAGATAGGAAGTGGGCTGTGTATGAGAGAGATGAAGGTCCTTCTCTCTCCTCTTTTGCGCGGTCCCCGGTGCCTCTCTATGTGAAGAGAATCTCTGAAATAGATAAGGGTGAATGTCCATCATCCTCATCTTGATCCTTCTACTCTTCTTCTTCTTCCAATGGTGCAACATTGTAGGTTCTTCTATGCACCTCCTCTCTACCAACATGTGAGTGTATATCCTCATTAATGAGAGGCCTTGGATCTTGGCCTTCCTTTGAGATAAATATCTCTACCCTCACAAATGGAAGAGTTCCTTCATAAAATGAAAGTGCTGCCTGCAGGAAAACCATCCTCCTTATTTACTCGCCCTCGAAAGATGGAATGATCTTTGTTTCATGGTCCCCTTCCATGCATGCAAATTGTTTAAAGTTTTGTCACACCATGTTTCACATTGGTTCATTAATCCCCTTTGCAAAAATCTTTTGACTTCAACATATGATCTCTCATTTGCATGAAAACATGAAATATAATTCTAAAACCAATCATCATGAATCATACCTTTGAGTTGCAGCGTTGCTCCTCAAAGGCCTCAACTTTTCCTCCATCCTTCTTGTAGTAGCTATGGGAAAAGTCTTTCGTTCGCAGATCTGCATGTGTATTTGAATGCTCACACCCTTCGTGATAATAGCTAGGGCTTGCTTCATCCACAAAACCTTTCATAAAATTTCTCCAAATTTCCCTTCCATCAAGATCTTCAATAATCTCCTCATTAGTGGAAAGAAGAAGGAAACCTCCTCTTCCATCATTCCTTTTCCCTTGTCTCCTCACATAATCATCCTCTCCTTGGAAAGCTCTCCTCTAACGATGGCATTAAATCCTGTGCATAGGCTTAGCCAAGATTGATGCTCGATACAATTGTAATGTCCCAAATGCGGAACTGGCGCTCCATCGGGAATATTTTAGATATTCAAATTCCTTCTATAGAAAGACCATAAATCCATTCCGAGAGATTGGCCCCGGTAGGTAATTTATCGGATATGTCACTTTCTAAGGAAGTGTGAGATCTGAAGCTAGTTGGCCCTTCACGGACTCTATCTATGGATATGCAATATTTCCACTTGAGGAATTTCTGCCACGGAGGTCCTTGAGGACGTTGTATAAGGAAGTCATGGCATAAATAAAGCGAGCCAGCGATGGGATGCCTAGAAAATGTATAATGCAACTCACGTTGCAGAAAATGAGCTCAAATAAACGATTCACAAATGGGTTATAGATCTCCCCAAATCTAGGTCTCTAAAATAATGCTCTGAGAGAGCTTACGATAATACATGAACATAACCATAAACTACGCAAATCTAAATACACCATAAGAGGGAAATGATATGCAGCCAACAATATGATATTATTCAACAAATATACAATAAATATGAAAGGAAAAACCCCTCATACAATGGAACAAACTCCAAGTGATCATACCCTAAAATACATGAGTTGTTGCACTACTTAGAATGCCGGAAGGACCTTCATGCACATTCGAGTCTCTATGAGAGTAGTGAAACTGCTGAATACATGAAATACAAATTTGGCTGTAGAATAAAAGAAAAAATTTCATGTATTTGTAGAATACATGAAAATACAAATACCTCCATACCATAATGTCAAGTGGAAAGAGTTTCCAGTGGGGAAAGAATCAGGGAAGATGCTTTTTAATGTTAAAGAGGAAGATCACTTAAGCATTGTTTATAGAATTACTAAAATTATGATATCCCTTCAAAGTGGAGACATATGCATGTGGGAATGCTATGGGAGCACTATTGATGATAATTAATTAAATTGAAAAAATACAAAATTCATACAAATGTAAAATAAAATTAAAACAATAACTCAGCATACTAATACTAGAAATCTCTAATAAAAGCCATCAATATAGATCTATTTTAACCTAGATATGTTATGCAGCGATCAATTATGTTTTTATTTTATTGTAATCCCTCTCAATGCTTAATAAATATTGGACTAAAATATATCAATTCTAATATGCATATCAAACCCATTAACAAATCACTAGAACCCAAGTAGGTAACATACTAGCATTGTCACTACATTATGTCCCGCCTAAAAAAAGGATTGAAATTTGAATTTTGAATGGGAACACACTTCACAAGCGGTGGAAGTTCCATGATAATAGCCTCAAACATATATGAAGTGATTTTATCATCATAAGCAACAACTATATGACTTGGAAGTCCTCAATGAAATATATAAGAAACTCAATTTTATCACCATAAGCAACAACTAGGTGATTCGGTGTCAACTTTGCCTTAATGAACATGACAACAAAACCAAAATAGGAGAGCTAGAAATAGCATTCTAACACGGTGATCAAGAATGAATAGTTATTAAGTATGTTCATGAAATCCCAAAATTTTGGATTTGAACATTTTTCTTCTTATTCTTATCATGTATGCAAGTGATTATGATCATGAAAAGGAAAAACAATAAAAAGTGGTTTAAGGATACAATAACATTATTCTTGGGCTAAACATTAAGAAGAGTCATATAGAAGTGTATTTTTCGCATAAACTAAACTTCGTCTTATTAATTTGTGTGCTTTTATATTTAGCGTCTAGTGCCTAACAATGCAATCTAAGATATTTCTATATTTTGTAACTAGAGATGCGCTAAATTAAAATTTGTTCTTATTGTTTAAATCATATTCTACAAATTATTGTGGTCATATATGGAAATTATGTTTCCTTAAGTAGTTAAATTCCATTGTTGCCTATTGCATTATATGAAATATGATGAATTAAAAATAAGAAATGAGTTATAGATGTTATGTCAAAATTTATAGTTTGATACACTAATAAAAATTCAATAAGTTGGGGTTGTCAATTGGAGATTCCCTATAGATTAGAGTTCTCAAAAGCATAGTTTTTACATCTTTTCCTTGGAAGGAGGAATACAATGTAGAGTAGGTCATAAAAGAGAGAAGTTGTGCCCTAAATGGTAATGGACATGTGTAGCATGAAAATATATTTATATATGCGAGGGCATGATGTTGTAGGAGTCATATTCTAAATGGCATAATGCTCACAGAAAAAAAAATATACTTGTTTGAAAAATACAAAGATGCAAGTTTGGAGAGTAGTTTCTTCTAAGGACCACATTATTTGCTATGAATTTTCTAGCCTTTAGGATCATTTTTTTGATAAAATGTTAGTCATTAAGATAATATATCAAAAAACCAAATAGGCATAGACAAAATATATCTGAAATTATAAAGAAAAAGTGAAAACTTCTTTAGAAAGCACACAAACTATTTAAACAAAAGAAAACTTTACAAATATATAAATTCTAAATATAAGAATTAAAAGGTATTATTTTGAATGTAAATTTATAAATTAATTTGGCGTTATCTATACCTTGAGTTGCAAATCATATTAAGTGGGGTAGAGTTTAACTTATAGATGAAATGAAACTTTGCAGGTTTGGGGGATTTAGTTCCAAAAAAAATTATGATTTTTTTGTTTAAAATATATTTTTGAATGTATAAATAGATTCAACCCATGGGACACTAGAATTCTAAGTAAAAAACTTAAACACAAGATTTTGAAGATCTTTAAAATTTTAGCTAAAATTAACCAAAAACAATGAGAAAAAATCATTTTGATCTATTAATTAGAATACACATTAAATTAGTATTGAAAATAGGTAAAATAACTAATTTTAAAATGGAAGTCAAATAAAACATCATATTCAAAAATTTGTGATTTTAAATTAAAACAAAATAAAACTTAAAAGGATTAATTATATTTGGTAATGAAAATGATCAATTATATTGAATTCCTTAAGATAGAAATAGAGAGAAATATAACAATCATTGCTTCTCGGGTAAGACTTGCAATACTAGCATACCCATGAAACGGGGAAGGGAACATCGAAGAGGAAGAGGTTAAATTTTGATTATGGTTAAACTTTTGATTATATGTAAATGTATTGAATGTAATTTTAACAATTCATTTTTAAAACAAGTGTTAACGATACACCTTAGTGCCTCTCTTGAGAAGTTAGAAATTATGGTTTAGAAAAAAATAGCATAAAACATTATAACTTGCACTTGTCAATACTAAGTTAATATTGTTTAATAGGAAAATCCAATTCTATAGTCTTGGTATGCAATAAAATAATAAATTGAGATGTCACACATTTAATTTACTCATATACATAAATAATGGTGAAAGTAAGCGCTAGTAAGTATATTTATTTACATCTTATTCCTATATTATTATTTTATGCAAATGATTGCTTAAATTATGGTGGGAAGTAATTGAGGGTTAAGTTATGTGGTGACAAAATGCCAAGTGATCAACGGTTACCAATCTACTTGTTGTAAAAAAATATTTCTAAGGAAACTTTGTTGTCTAGAAGTGGAACTTATTGTAGGTTGATTGAACACTTAGGGGGATGTAGAACTTCTTGTCCAACTACATTTTTTATTGCGAGTATAAATTCTGGATAAGAACACTTGTCATAGAATTTTTTGCAAAATACATGGAAAAACACCCAAAGCTAACAAATGAGTAACTCAATAAATACATTTCTAATGGATTTGCTTGTTTCCTTCCTTAATGTGGATGAGAAGACTTTACTAGAAACAATAGTGGATATTCTCTAAAATAATTTCGCATGCCATACTACAAAATAATTGTTTAAATATAATAACTTAGTAACATGTTTGGAAGCCCAACTATATTTAGATGACACTTTATCTCCATACATGATCTCGATTGTAGGAGGTATGCCCTGCCATTTCCAATTAAATTTGTTGGCGAGTTCAACGCGATGGGTTAATGACTCTTCCATGTTTTATATAAAATGTGTTACATTAAACTAAAATTGATGCACATGGTGAGAATATGGTGGGAACATATTCTTTCAACATCTTTTATGATTATTAGAATATATTTAATGCGATAAATTTGTGGACTTTCGAAAGAGCATTGTATCTTGAATGTTTGGGATGGCCTTTGAACATGTTTATTATACCATCATCTTCATCATTTATTATTTATGATGATGGTTTTGCGTGTCGTATTTTGATACAGAGCATTCTATTAGTAGACATTTGGATGGCCAAGTATGGTTGTAACAATTGATGTAGGTGTTATATATATATATATATATATATATATATATATATATATATATATATATATATATATATTTATTTATTTATTTATTTATTTTGTGTTTGATTTAGCGAATTAGATTTAGGTGGAGTTTTACGAGGGTTATTGGACTTTTAGAGTTATATTTTTGTGGGTTAGTAAAGTTTCCAAACTTACTTTAGAATACCAAACTTATATTTTGTAAGTTGGTAAAGTTTCAAAACTTTCTTAAATCATCGGTTAATTGACAAATCACAAATAGTTTAACAAACAAGAGATTATTAAATTTATTTCAATTTTAAAATTAATAAATATAATATAAATAAAAAATCAAATTATTAAATGCATATATGTCGAAATAAAAAAATTGATTGAAAATTATACATTTAACTTAAAGAATGTTTCACCTAGTATGCAAAGCATTTTTAATTTTAAATTTATAATAAATTAAAAGAACCAAATAATCTAAATAAAAGTTATATATTATTTAGATAAAAATATATTAAAAAATAAATAAATTAATATCTACATTTATTTGCAAATAAATTTAAATTGATATTAAAAAATAGTTAGCATAAATGAAACTTTGATTAACCTATGGAAAAACAATTTATGAGGATAGAAAATCTTATACCCAAAATTATAACTAATTTAAAATTTTCTATAGAAAATGTTATACATAAAATTATAAATTGAGTTTAAAATTTTGTAGAAAAGTATCATCCTATTTTGATCCTATTGGGTAATAGCTAATATGATTTTTTTTATATATAAATAAGTTTAAAATGTTATGTTATGTATTATGGAGTTTATTTATTTTAGAAAGTGAGATGAAATAATTTATGTGATTTTAAATATGTTGAGAAAATAGAAAAATCAGTTTCCTTCAAATGTTTTCTATACGTTCTTATTAAAATGGATTTGTATTACGACAAAGATTTTGAAAATTGCGGTAAAGATTTTTGAAAATATGGATTACGAGTGGTTAAACTTTAATATTTTGGGTGCTATAACGGTTTTGTAGGCGCTGAATTCATTTATACCATAAAATGCAATTCAAACCCTCCAACTACCTAATTTTTAAAAGCTATTATATTGTGTGAGTAGACAACTCCATTAAAATGTAATTTCAAATTATTTCTATACACTCGTATTAAAATGTAATTTCAAATTATTTCTATACACTCTTATTAAAATCTAATTTCAAATTATTTCTATACACTCTTATTCAAATCTAATTTCAAATTAGTGAAAATAATTTTAATTTTCTTAACGTATTACTTTATATTAAAAATAAAAATTTTCAAAACAACTATTTGAATTTTCAATCAAATTTTATTTTAACAAACATTTATCATAATCTGCAATTCTTGACAATTTTTTCAAAAAAAGAGACTATTTGTTTAAAAAAAGAAACAATGCATTCTCATCGTGATTCCACTTAAACTAAAATAAAATAAGATAAGATATATATTATTAAAAAATAAATATAATTTAGGAATAAAAGAAAAAGTCACCACCGAGTCCATTTTCGTGCTCTCCACGTCGCGTGGGATTATTACCCAGAATATTTTGTTCGATTGTAATTACAGTAAATGAATGATATTATTAACTTTGTAATTTAATTATTCTTTTTATTCAAATTGACCCAATCTTTCATAGATATTAATTACACTTAAAGTACCTAATTGCGAAACCCGGGAAATCTAGATCGAACTCTTCATCGTCTGACACCGGCACTTCGGGGTCTGCCATGCATGAATCGAACTCTTCGCCGTCTCAGAGTTACTGCATCACATCAAAATTGATGGCAGAAACTAACGCTCTAATTGGAAACAGTGGATCAATATCACTTGTGTATCCTGTTATGGAGGCATCCAGAAATGTAGGGAGGAGTAGATTCCCGAAGCCTGCTGGAAATGAATGAATGCTGGGACATAATTTAAAAAGAAATATATTATTAAATTTATCCAATGTCCCGTACACCAGCACGCAATATTTTAACAAATCCTGCCATTTCTTTTAATATTTTTAACTAAATCGGACGACCACGTTTGTTTTGCAATGCCGTGGTGGTTCCCCACCACCACCACTTCCCTTTCTTGTTGTTCTTGTAAACCTTACACTTACGTGACCTTTCGCTTCGCCATGCCATAGGTGGTTCTGGACGCACGACCAAGGTCGGTGGTGACAGCTGTGTGTTCCGCTTTTTTTGTTTTGTTTTTGTTATAGACGTTGAGGCCGCTCCTTTTAACGGTCAAGAATATCAAGCTTTTCTTTTCTTGAGGATTCTTCATGCTTTAGGTGTTGTGGTGCGGTGTATGTATATATAGGTGCCTCTCAGCGAATAGTTCATCCTCGGTGTTATATATATGGTTTGGGTGCCTCTCAACAAATAGTTCATCCTCTTCTTGTATTTCATGAAGAAATTTTCTTTTCTCTGTAACTCTATAATGTCAATGTTTCTCGGGAAGTTTTTATCGAGTCGTGCTTGTATTTGGAGAAGTGTTTATCACGGTGGGTCTTTTTGTTTTAAGGGATCTTTTGTATGGACGAATGAAATTAAGACGCGTTGTGTCATCAAGAAGGTCGACAAGAAGATCGGCGAGCGAGAAGAAGGGATGCATGGACGATGTCATCAATGGAGAGGAGGAGGGAGCGAGTATTTGTTGCGGCCGGCCCGGCCCGTGACGGGTATGTGTTGCTTGTATTCATTAGGAGGCCCGGAGTATACGCACGGCCTAATGTTTTATTTAAATCACCCATTATTAGTCCTAATCCCATTAATCTCTTATATGCAGTATTTGTTGCCGAGCGGCCAGTAAATCACGGGTATGTCTATTTTTGTTCTTCGGTTTAAGAGTAGAATTGAATGTTCAATGTTCTTGTGCTTCTCCTCGTCAAAAGCCCATGACTCACCATATCAATCTTGTCATTGAGGTGATTTCTTTGTTTTGACGTGATTTCCCCTCTAATTGGATCAGTCTTCTAGAGTTCATCTCTCAACTACGTCTATTAATGTTTTTAAATCTATTAGTCTATCGCCGCATTAATCTCTTATATATATACTATGTCCTTTAATTACTCTTGCTCTTTTCTGTTACATTTCTAGGAATCCAGCCCCACATTAATTCCTCTTAATTTTACTTTTACTTTTCTTGCCTTTCGATCATCTTGCCCTTGCCACGATCTCAAAATAACAGAAGTCATGTTAGGAAACCATATGCAGTCACTCTTAGATTATCGTTTGTGCGATTAAGCCATGATTATGATCTATTTACACGTTTGTGCGGTTAGCGGCCCGGGATTATCTATTTACACGTTTGTCTGGGGAATGTCATAGTTCGCGGCCATGATTATCTTTCTTTATTGTTGATCTCGTTTTGTTGTGTACACTATTATTTTCTATGAGTTAAGCCAAATATTACCTTTCCTTTCTTTGTATTTTGTGTTTGTTGTTCATCTAGCTTTCCCTTTTGTATTTTAAAAATAGTGGCTCCATTATTATTATTATTATTATTATTGCCTACGGCTCAATTTTTTTATTTTATTGCTACGGTTCAATTATATTTTTATTTTCCAAGCTTTGAGCTTACGTTTCACTTAGTATTTTTTTTAGTTTCAATTATATTTTTATTTTCACTTAATAGTTTAGTTTCAATTATATTTTTTATTTTTTCAAAGTCTTAGCGTACGTTTCACTTCATATTCTTTATTATTTTCCAATTCGAGCCACATTTCACTTATCATTTACTTCAATCTTGAATATGGATGGGAATCTAAGTCTTATCTTGAAAAATGAAAAATCTAATCTCGGTCTTTCGAGTTTTATCTTTCTTGGCGTACACCTAATTTTCGAGTTTATCTTTCTTGACGTACACCTAATTTTCCGGGTTATCTTTCTTTTCTTTTCTTCTTTTAAACTGATCAATTTTTCTACATTAAAATTATATAATGTAAATCAAATTTATTCGGGAATATTGTTTATTTATTTGAAATACATTTTTATTTAAATGATATGATGTTCACATTTATGTATAGATGTATTTTTACTTGTAATGTCTATGTGTTTTTTTATGGTCATATTTTACGTATATTTTTAAATGAAAGTAATTTGTGTTTCTTTATGTGATATCATGGTGTGCTTATGCTAATTAGATGAAATAATTGTTGTAACATAATATAATGTTGAAATATTTTTCATGTGCAATGTGTATGTATTTGTTTCTTTCATATATTTTATTTGATAATATGTTTATTGTTTCTTTGATGATATAATGATTGTGTTTTTTTAAGATAATATGATGATTTTTATTTATTTTTTAATTCATAAGATGTTTTTGTTTGCTACATGATGTGGATTGTACATGTGAAATGATATAATGATAATGATAACAATAATGATGAGGGGAGAGAAAGAGAGAGAGATGGCCCCGAGGGAGAGAGAGAGAGAGAGAGAGAGAGAGAGAGAGAGAGAGAGAGAGAGAGAGAGAGAGAGAAGGAGGAGGGGTGGGAGAGAGAGCGGGGAGGAAGGGAGGGAGAGAGGCGTTTGGGGGGGGGGGGGGGCGGGGGGGGGGGGCGGCGGGGAGGGGAGAGAGAGAGAGAGAGAGAGGGGGGTGAGGGAGAGTGAGTGTGTGTGTGTGAGAGAGAGAAAGCGGGGGGAGAGAGAGAGAGGGGGGGGAGAGGGAGTGTGTGTGGTGAGAGAGAGAGGGAGTGTGTGTGTGAGAGAAAGAGAGGGGGGGATGGCAGAGAGAGAGAGGGGAGGGAGAGAGAGGAGGAGAGACAAGAGAGTTGGGGAGAGAGAGAGAGAGAGGGGGGCGGGAGAGAGAGGGAGAGAGAGAGAGTAAGAGAGGGAGGGAGGGGGGGGGGGGAGAGAGAGAGAGCACGGAGAGAGAGGGGGTATAGAGAGAGGTCGAGAGACGGAGCGAGGGAGAGAGAGAGAGAGAGAAGGGGGGGAGGGAGGGAGTATGTGTGCGAGAGAGAGAGAGAGAAGGGGGGAGGGAGTGGGGTCGAGGGAGAGACGGGGGGAGAGAGGGAGGGACGGGGGAGAGAGAGTGTGTGTGTGTGTGTGAGTGAGAGAGAGAGAGAGAGAGAGAGCGAGAGAGAGAGAGAGAGAGAGAAAGGGGAGGGAGGGAGAGTGAGAGTGGGGGAGAGAGAGGGGGAGGGAGAGAGAGAGAGAGAGAGAGAGAGAAATAGAGGGGTATAGAGAGAGAGGCCGAGAGAAAGAGCGAGGGCGGAGAGAGAGAGAGAGAGAGAGAGAGAGAACGAGAGAGAAAGAGAGGAGAGAGAGGGAGATGGGGGGGGAGAGAGGGAGAGAGGGAGAGAGAGAGAGAGAGAGAGAGAGAGAGAGATGGGGTGGGAGAGAGAGAGAGAGAGAGAGAGGTGGAAAGTGAGAGAGAGAGAGAGAGAGAGAGAGAGGGAGAGGGGAGAGAGAGAGAGAGCGATGGGGATAGAGAGAGAGAGAGAGAGGTGGGGGGAGATAGAGAGGGTGGGAGAGAGAGAGTGGGGGGGAAGGAGAGAGAGGGCGGGAAAGGGAGAGAGAGGGGGATAGAGGGAGAGAAAGAGCAGGGTGGAGGTGAGAGAGAGAGAGACGGAGAGAGAGAGAGAGAGAGAGAGCGGGAATGGGAAAGAGGGCGGGGACGGAGGGGGGGATAGAATGATGTGGATAGAGAGGGGAGAGAGAGAGAGAGAGAGAGAGAGAGAGCGGGGGAGAGATGGGAGAGGGAGAGAGAGAGAGAGGGTGGTGGGGAGAGAGAGCGTGGGGGGGGAGGGAGAGAGCGAGAGGAGAGGAGGTGGGGAGAGTGAGTGTGTGTGTGTGTGTTTGTGTGTGTATGAGAGAAAGCGGGAGGGGAGAGAGAGAGAGAGGTAGAAAGAGAGAGAGAGAGAGAGAGAGAGAGAGAGAGAGAGAGAGGGAGTGAGAGATAGAGAGAGAGAGAGAGAGAGAGAGAGAGAGAGAGAGAGAGAGAGAGAGAGAGAGAGAGAGAGTGTGTGTGTGTGTGTGTGAGAGAGAGAGAGAGAGAGAGAGAGAGAGAGAGAGAGAGAGAAAGGGGGAGGGATGGCAGAGAGAGAGAACGGGGAGGGAGAGAGAGAGGAGGAGAGACAAAGAGGGGGGATTGGGGAGAGAGAGAGAGAGAGAGGTGGGGGGAGAGATAGAGAGAGAGAGGTGGGGGGGGGGGAGAGATAGAGAGGGGTATAGAGAGAGGTCGAGACGGGCGAGGGGAGAGAGAGAGAGGTAGAGAGGAGAGAGGGGGGGAGGGGGAGGGAGAGTATGTGTGTGAGAGAGAGGGAGTGTGTGTGTATGAGAGGGAGAGACAAAGGGGGAAAGGTGGAGGACGGGGAGAGAGGGAGTGTGTGTGTGTGTGAGAGAGAGAGAGAGAGAGAGAGAGAGCAAGAGAGAGAAGGGAGGGGGGAGGAGAGCAGAGTGGGGGGAGAGAGAGAGAGAGAGAGGGAGGGAGAGAGAGAGAGAGAGAGAGAGAGAGAGAGAGAGAGAGCGGGGGGGTGGGGGGAGAGAGAGAGAGAGGGGGAGGGAGAGAGAGAGAGAGATAAAGAGAGAGAGAGAGAGAGCGGGGGTGGGGGGAGAGAGGGGTATAGAGAGAGAGGTAGAGAGAGAGAGAGAGAGGGGGAGAGAGAGAGAGGTATAGAGAGAGAGAGAGAGAGAGAGAGAGAAGTGGGAGGGAGTGGGAGAGAGAGAAGTGGGAGGGGTGGGAGAGAGAGAGAGTGGGAGAGACGGGGGAGAGAGTGGGTGGGTTAGAGTGAGGGAGGATAGGGAGGGGTGTACGAGAGAGAGAGGTCGAAAGAGAGAGAGCGGGGCAGAGAGAGAGAGAGAGAGAGAGAGAGAGAGAGAGAGAGAGAGAGTATGTGTGAGAGAGAGAGAACAAGAGAGAAAGAGAAAGGAGAGAGAGAGGGAGATGGGGGAGAGAGAGAGAGAGAGAGAGAGAGAGAGAGAGAGAGAGAGAGAGAGGGAGGGTGGGGAGAGAGAGAGGGAGAGAGAGACGGAGAGAGAGAGAGAGTGAGCGCGAGAGAGAGAGAGAGAGAGAGAGAGAGGGAGGGAGGGGGGAGGGAGAGAGAGAGAGGGAGGGGGGGCGGGGGGAGAGAGAGAGAGAGTGGGGGGGAAAAGAGAGGGGGTGAGAGGGAGAGAGAGAGAGAGCGAGAGGGAGAGAGAGAAAAAGAGCAAGGGTGGGGGACGGAGAGAGAGATATAGAGAGAGAAAGAGAGAGTGGGAATGGGAAGAGAGACCGAGGGAGAGACGGGGGGAGAGAGAGGGTAGAGAGAGAGAAAAGGGAGAGATAGGGGGAGAGAGAGAGAGGTTGGTAGAGAGAGAGAGAGAGAGAGAAAGAGAGAGACAGAGAGAGAGAGAGAGAGAGAAGGGAGAGAGAGGGTTGAGGGGGGGAGAGAGAGAGAGAGGTGGAGTGGGGGGAGAGTGGGGAGGAGAGAGAGGGAGAGAGAGAGAGAGAGGAGGAGAGAGAGATTATAGAGCGAGGGAGAGAGAGAGCTACAAAGGAGAGTGAGAGAGACAGAGAGAGAGAGAGATAGAGAGAGAGAGAGAGAGAGAGAGCGAGGGGGTGGGTAGAGAGGGAGAGAGAGGGGGGAGAGAGGGTAGGAGAGAGAGAGAGAGAGAGGGAGAGAGAGGGTAGGAGAGAGAGAGAGAGAGAGGTGGGGGAGAGGGGGTGGGAGAGAAAGGGGGGAAAGGGAGAGAGAGAGAAAAAGAGCAAGGCGAGGGGGGAGAGAGAGAGAGAGAGAGAGAGAGAGAGTGGGTGGTAGAGAGAGAGAGAGAGAGAGAGAGAGAGAGAGAGAGAGAGAGAGAGAGAGAGAGAGAGAGAGTGGGGCGAGAGAGAGAGAGAGAAAGGGAGGGGGGGAGAAAGGGGTGGGGTGTTAGAAATATGATGCAGAGTGTTGTCCTTGATGGCTACCCACCGAATGAAGATGAAGACACATGAGATAGTTGTATGTGTTGTCCTTGATGGCAATCCACACGATGAAGTTGTGCTTGATAGAATATGTTCTTGATGAAGTAAATCGATGTATACGATTATTAGTACGAGAGGCAATGAAAGAATTCAGCTTATTAACTAGATCTATGATGAAAAGAGTATGTCTCAAGGCATCTGCACGCGGATTTGCCTAGGAGAAGTCCACGTATGCACGCGGTAAAGTACGTGCCAAGAGTCGCGTATGGAGCAAAAGCGCTCATGAAGTGCAAAACCGAGGGGTCACCACCATGGTATTGACCCATTGTATTAGGTCATGATTCGTCTAAATGACCCGGAATCCCGGGGAATACCATCGAGTAATGTAGTTTGATCATGGTATTGTTTTGGCTCATGAGTATTGAAAAAGGGGCTCATGGTATTGAAAGAACAAACCTATATAAGGAGAAGAATTTTATTGTGCAAATCGGAGGTGTGGGTGCAAGATGTAGAGCTTGAATGAATACTTCTCTACGAAGTAGATCTGAATGGAAAGGGTTACACTTGAATGATAAATGCGGATGTATGATGCACTAATGATGAAAGAGGATCTAGATCTGAAATATACTTCAATAATCTACTAGATCCTTTATGGAAGGCTTAGATCTGAAATGAGGCGAACATCTGTCGAAATAAAAGGGTAAATCCTGAACTAAATATCTGGTCTGAAGAAGTATCTTTGCCCTATAATAATTGAAGATCTATATGCTAGTTCGGCACGAAGAAGCACGTATATACGCGGCTTATTTGAAGATAAAGCGCGTATGCGCAAGTAATAATGCGAGGTATACATTGGTTTGTGTGAACGGAAGCGCGTATATACGTGACATCAGTGAAGTGAAAGCGTGTATGGAAACTAGTGTTTGCTGAAGTCTGTCGTGAAATAACTAATCTATTCTATTGTATTGCTGTATACGTATTCTCTTACATTCGAGTTATTACGCATCAGAGTTTGATTGTATGATTGAGCTTAAATGTATGAAGAGGTCCCGGTCTGAAAATATGATGAAACGTGGCCTACAAGTATTGTTCTATTCGTTGTTGGATCGAGTGTGAAAATTGATGAAACGTGGTCCCAGAAGGAGTCTTTGAGGTTGTAGCCTTCGGTCGGGGGTTGTAGCTCCCTTCCGGGAGAGGTACGGTAAGCGAGTGAGGGGTTGGAGCTCCTTCCGGAGAGAGGTACAATGCTTGGCCTTGGTGGGTACTTTTTGTGTCTTTGGTGAAGATGCTGCACCGGCACATATGTTGTAGAAGTTTTCTCTATAATAAAATATTGAAGAAGTGAAAACAGCTGGCGGTGGTTTCTCCCAGAGCTTGGGTTTCCACCTAAAATCACGGTGTTCATGTGTGATGCTTTGTGTGATGGTTTATTCTATTCTTACGCACATGTTTCTTGTTTATTAAATATCCCCGATGAATAAATGATGGAATGGTTAAGTGAAAGATTAATGACATAATTAGTTCTCTGTGTATACGCGATTTTAATAAAGGAGTATCCGCGTATATATGCGAGTACGCCTGGAAAGTAGCGTATGGGTTTTGAAATGTAAAGCAAAAGTAAAAATTTTTGAATATCTTGTATGCGATTCACACCCCTCTCGATTATTTTTTCCAACAATTGGTATCGAGCCGGTTCTTAAGGAAGCTTGGTCGCTTCAAGAAGATCCGTCGCAATGGGAAGTCAAGAAGGAGTGATGTCTATAAAGCCACCTCTATTCAATGGGAGAAATCGTGCAGTGCAGAACAAAGCATATCTGCAAAGTCTTGAATAGATGTATGGGAAATCGTGGAAGAGGTTATCAATACTGACAGAAGTATTCCCTGCGATGCGAAAGGAAAAGTATGAAACCAATGCCGGAGGCGGTAAATGTATTGTTAGGAAGCATGTACGGAATCGAGAATTTGCTAAAGTGATCTTATTTACATTAGTAAATAAATATGGGACAAAATCATTCGAGCTATGAAGAATACAAAGGTAAAAATGCAAAACTCCAAACTCTTAGAATTGAATATGAAAATTTAGAAGATGCATAGTGATGGAAAGTGTTGCCGGTTCTTTCTTCGTCTAGATGATGTTGTAAATCGAATAGAGAAATTTAGGTGAAACCATAAGCTGATATGATACTACTCTGCAGTGGAAAAGTCTTAAGATCCTTGACCTCAAATTTGACTCTAAAGTCTCCGCTATTGAAGAAAGGCAAGATACGCAAACTCTTACTATTGTTCAATTACATGCTATTATTGCTTTTGAAATGAGACAAGGAGTCCTTCTCAAATCGAGAGAAGCTACTTTTAAGGTATGCGCAGAGGAAAAGAAAAGGAAGTTGAAAAGATCAAACTACATATCCGATGAAGAAGAAGATTTCGACTCAACTAGGGGCTTGGAAGATTCAAAGGTAAGCTTCCTTTCAAATGTTTTAGTGTGGAAAAAGTTGGTCATTATCTTTTACCAAAATGTCCTTATAAAGGAAAAGAAGTAGTAAGAAGGAATAAGAACCGATCGGCTCTAAGAAAAGTTACTATACTAATGAAGGCAGTGATGGGTCATCTAATAGTGAGAGAATGTGAAGAAGATCTTAGACTTCTCATGGCATTTGAACAAAAAAAGAAAATGATACTTTTATGGATGCTCTAGAGGAAAATGATTTTCTTGAAGAAAACAATCAACTCAAACTATGCTTAGAAAGATTATAAAATTCTCTTGCATAAGAACAAAAGATAATCGGAAGAAACCATTGAAAAGCGGCTTGGAAAAGCAAAGCATATTGAAAAAATTAGAATGTGAAGTAGTAAGTCAAAGAAAAAGAAGTTGAAAGCCAGACCTTGAATCTTAGATTTGCTAAAGGATACGGAAACCTTAGATGAGATTATCAAGGTACAACGTTCTCCTCTTATAAAAGGCAGGTCTTGGATATACGGAGGAGTCTTCTCAAGCTTGACACCAAGCTATCTAAAAGAAGCTACAGTGGTTTACTACATTGACCACTGAGCGGGGAAATAAAGGATCTCTACGGAAACTGAGGACCATCTCGGGTCAGAACACTAACGGGGATAGCTTTCAAATACGCTACGACCAACGAAGGTAAATTCAAATAGAAGATTCCATGATCGCGAAATTTCTACTTCAATGGGCAATGTTTCCATGTCACAATTTTTGGTCATAAAGGCATTTGTTCAATGTGTTGCATATAAAACCATCATGACAAGAGAAGCAAGAAAGAAAGGTTGGATCTTGAACCAAAGAAGAATACCTATAAAAAGTTTTCTCCTCTTCAAAGTGAAGTTGAATGTACTTATTGCAATAACTTTGGCCATGAATAATCTGAATGCGGGAACAAGATCCAGCCAAAATATGTTCCCTCAAATACAAAGTGTGGAAAAAGAAAGACACCGCAGTTGAAAATTGTGGGATAGCATTATTTGCGAAGGTGAAGAAAATCAATGGTACATCGATAGTGGGTGTTCAAGACACATGACGGAGTGACAAAGAAAACATCTTTCATATAATTCTCTAGAAAAAGAAAAGAAAATTACTTTTTGGAAATGTCACTCTGCTATAATTAAAGGAAAGAGTCGAGTGTTTCTAAAGAAAAAGTGAAGGCTAAAGATGTCATGTATGTGGATGGATTGGTATAACACATTAAGTGTAAGTCAAATGTGTGATCAAGGAACATAAGTTGTTTTTAGTTCAAAGAATGTGTGGTTCGTGATCTTGATACGGTAAAATTATTATAAAGGAAAAGAAATCCAAGCTTAACACAATATATATACTAAGGGATACAAAGATCAATGTTACACGAGAAAATATTCAGAAAATTGGCTATGGTATAGAAGGCGGGGCATACGAGCTTCTCTCAAATCAACAAAGCAAGCGAGACTTCAGTGACCCCAAGTGATCTTCCCAATAGCCAATCCCACCGGAAAGTATCATATGCAAATCCTGTCAATTTGGTAAGCGGAGACTAGAGTACGGTTTAATGCCAAAGAAGGATCATCAAGTAGGCCCTCTTGAACTATTCACTCTTACGACATATGTGGACCTATGAGAAGAAGACACCACGTGGGGAAAGAATACTATATCTTATTCATTGATGATTACTCTAGAATGTGTTGGATCGGGTTCATTAAACACAAAGATGAAGCATTTGAAAAAGTTACGAACCTCAAAGCAACGGCTGAAAATGAATTGGATCTAAAAATCAAGTGTCTCGAATCTGATCGGAGGAGAATATACATCAAATGAATTCCTTGAACTCTTGTGAACAACATGGCATAAAGACAATTCTCTGTGTGGCACTCCACAACAAAATGGCGTAAGCGAAAGAATGAATAGAACAATTCAACAAATGGCTAGAGCTATGATTGATGATTAAATTTGGAATACCTCACACTTTAAAGGAAGCAACACCTGCAATGACAAACATTCTCAACAAAGCTCATATTCGGGTAAATAGTGATAAAACTCCATATGAACTAAGTATGGTAAAATCTCCTCAAGTAAAGCATTTTAGATTTTTGGGAAGCAAATGCTTTATCAAAAATAATGATGAAAAGCTTGGTAAGTTCGAACGTAGATCAGATAAAGGAATTTTCCTTGGTTGCCTCATCTTCAATAAAAGCATACAAATGTTATAATAGAAAGGCTTCAAAAGATTGTTGAATGTATTGATGTTGTTATTGATGAGTCTCACAACGACTCTAAAGAAGGAAAACAAACAACAAAAGAGTAAGTGATGACTTATGGCCTTCTACATTCGATATAGACGATTAGATCCAATGATGAATTTTGAGCGATCTATCTAAAGCTCCATCTAGATATGTTCAAAAGAATCATCTGAATCTCAAATCTTAGGAGACAAGAAATCGGGTGTACGAACAAGGAGAACTCTTGTGGGATCTTCTAGTCATATGGCACTTCTATCCACAATTGAACCACTCAATGTCAATCGAGCTAGCGAGAGATGAATGTTGGAGGCAAGCCATGGATAGAAGAACTTGTTCAAATTGAAGAAAAAAATGACCGCAGGATTTGGTACCCAAGACCTCATGATAAAAATGTTATTGGAACTAAATGGATTTTCAAGAACAAGTTAAATAGAATGAGGATGTTGTAAATATGGCTAGACTGGTTTGCAAAGGGTATACTCAACAGAAGAGTATAGACTTTGAAGAAACTTTTGCTCTGTGGCTAGACTTGAAGCCATGAATGTTTCTTGCTTTTTCAAGTTATCAACAAATTAAAGTTTATCAAATGGATGTTAAATCTGCTTTTTCTTAACGGGGATCTAGAAGAAGAAGTATATATAGAACAACCGGAGGGATTCATTTTGGAAATGATGCAAATCTTGTTTGTAGACTTAAAAGGCTCTATATAGTCTCAAACAAGCTCGAGGGCTTGGTATTATCGTCTTGACAAATATCTTCATCAGCAAGGATTTTCAAAAGTGCTGCTGATAGCAACTTATACACAAAGGATTGAAAATGATAAACTATTGATTGTGGTTGTATATGTTGATGATATCATTTTTAGGGAGTAACGAAAATCTTTGAATCAAAATTTAGCTACGTCATGCAGCAAGAATTTGAAATGTCTTTATAGAACTAACATTCTTTGTAGCTTTTCAAGTGCATCAAGCTATGAATGGTATATTCCTATCACAAGCAAAATATCTTAAGCAAATTCGAAGAGTATGGCATGGAAGAATGCAAACTTGTAAGTACATAGATGATATGGGATCTGATCTCGGTTCTCACGATGATTCTCCCACGGAGTGAATCAACTAGAATCTGAATCGATAGGGAGTCTACTTTATCTCCACAGGACTAGACCGGACATTATGCATGTAGTTGGGATTGTTGGACGATTCAAACGAAGATCAAAAGTCTCATCTTGTTGTTAAAAGAGATATTCAAATATCTACAAGGAACTCAAGACTTTGTTCTATGTATCAAAAGGATGCTGATCTTACTCTTCATGCTTACCTTTGATGCGAGATTGGGAGTTTGAAGTGTTGATGATCGGAAAATCACTATGGTGGTGCATTCTACATGGGAGCCCAGTTAGTATCTTGGTTTAGCAAGAAGCAAAATTCTATTGCCTTATGTTCTGTTGAAGGCAGAATATGCTTAAATTTTTACTTTTATCTTGTTGCACTCAACTCCTTTGGATGATGCAAACCTTACAGATTTTCAAATCAAATGTACTCCTCCATTGTCCCCATTAAGTGTGACAATACAAGTGCCATCGATTATTTCAAAGAATCCTGTTATGCATTCAAAGACAAACACATTCCCATGATATCACTTCTTACGTGAACAAGTGCTTGAGCAAACGGTAAGTTGGAGTATGTTCCCTCCAAAGAACAAGTTGCTGATATCTTTGCAAACCTCTACCCGAGGGAAGCGTTCGAGTATCTAAGGCTGGTAAGAATTGTTCTCTACCCGATCAAAAGAACAAATGCCATAAATTTAAGTATATGGCATTGGATACGCGTTCATGAAACTCTGATCGCGTAATATATGCGAGTTCACCTTGCAACCCGCGTATGTACGTTATTGTGATTTTGCGGTTGGAGTCGGCTCTCTTAATGCAATTGCTGATGCGGGTTAGTATCTTTGATCTTTGCTTGGTATCTACGGTGGTGTTTTAGGTATTACAGTTTCTAATGATTCGATGAAGATGCCTTCATGATTTGTTGGTGAAGAAGTGTTCGGGATGCACAAACTAAGGGGGAGCCTTGAGTCATATGGAAAGGATGTTCGGATGCACATTTTCGAGGCCTAACGTCTTGAGTATGATGCATTGTTGGCATTATGATTCGAAATATGTTCTCTTTCTTGAGAACTTTTTACGGGTGTTGGTCTTAAAGTCATATTTGTAATTTGGTGAAAGGTCTTGTTAAGACCCATGATGTAAAATTGTAATATTCGGTCATGTAAAGTCTTACCGTAAATTTTGTAAACCCACTTGATTGGGTAAATTTGAGTCAAATTGTAAACCCACTTGGTTGGGTATTTGAGTCAAATTTGTAAACCCACTTGGTTGGGTAGTTGAGTCTCATATGTAAATCCATTTAGATGGATAATTGATGTAAGTATGAGTCTTTGGTGATAGGAAGTTCATAGAGTCTTATTTCTTTATTGAAAAATATGTTTGAAGATTCGGCGAACTCGGGGGAGCTTAGTCGCCGGATCTGCAGAACGCTTCTTCCACATGCGGAGAGAGAGGGGAGAGTATGTAGGTTTTGATCCGCCATTTTCCCTTGATGTCAAAGGGGAGAGTGACATGGTGTTTGGATGAGAGAAGAATGGTGTCACAAATGGAGAGAGTGACATGATGTCTTTAATATTCTTAATGTACCTATCTGTTGTGGTAACCAAACACCATCGTGGTTGCCATCAAGTCAAAGAGGAGATTGTTAGAAATATGATGCGAGTGTTGTCCTTGATGGCAACCCACGAATGAAGATGAAGACATGAGATAGTTGGCATGTGTTGTCCTTGATGGCAATCCACCTGATGAAGTTGTGCTTGATAGAATATATTCTTGATGAAGTAAATCGATGTATCTACATTGTGTACGGGAAGAAATGAAGAAAAGGAATTCAGCTTGTGCTAGATCTATGATGAAAAGAGTATGTCTCAAGGCATATGGATTTGCCTATGAAGTCGGCGTATGCCTTGATGAAAGTACGTGCCAAGTCGACGTATGGGAAAAGCGCTCGCAAAATTCTCAAAAACCGAGAGTCACCACCATGGTATTGACCCATTGTATTGGGTAATGATTCGTCTAAATGACCCGATCCGAGAATACCATCGGAAGTAATGTAGTTTGGGCTCCTTAGTATTGTTTTTGGCTCATGGTATTGAAAAAGGGGTTCATGGTATTGAAAAAGGAGTAAATATATAAGGAGAGAAGAATTTCATTGTGCAAATCAGAGGTGTGGGTGCAAGATGTCTAGGAGCTTGAATAAGATACTTCTCTCTAAAGTAGATCTGAATGGAAAGGGTTACACTTGAATGATAAATCTGGATGTATGATGCACCAATGATGAAGAGGATCTAGATCCTGAAATATACTTGTATCTACTAGATCCTATATGGAAAGACTTAGATGCGAAATGAGGCGAACATGTTTGTCTGAAATAAAAGGTAAATGCGAGCTGAATATCGATGTGAAGAAGTATCTTTCTATAATAATTGAATATCTATACGCTAGTTATTTGCGAAGTGCGTATATACGCTCGTTGAAGATAAAGCGCGTATCTTATATGAGAAATATGTCTTGAGTTATACCTTGGTTTTGTGTGAACGGAAGCGTGTATATACGCGACATCAATTAGTAGCGCATATACCAACAGGGTTTGCTGAAGTCTGTGGTAAGAAATAACTAATCTTTCTCTTTATTGTTCTTGCTATACGTATTCTCTTGTTACTGAGTTTAATGCATCGTTTGATTGTATGATTGATCTTAAATGTATATGAAGAGTCCAGTCTGAAAATATGATGAAACATGGCCTACAAGTATTGTTCTAATGAAGTTGTTGGATCCAGTGTGAAGAATGATGAAACGTGGTCCCGAAGAGGTCTTGAGGTTGTAGCCTTGATCGAGGGGGTTGTAGCTCCCTTTCGGGAAGTGATGCCTTGAAGTGAGAGTTGGAGCTCCCTTCCCAGGAAGGCCAGTGAGCGGCAATTAGGTTCACCTCATCTTTGGTAGTCTGCCTGTTACATATGTTGTAAGTTTCTCTATAATAGAATATTGAAGGCTGAGAATATGCCTGAGGTGGTTTTCTCTCGACTTGGGTTTCACCTAAAATCTGGTGTTCATGTGTGATGCTTTGTGTGATGGTTTATTCGTTGCTTCTTGCACATGTTCCCAGTTTATTAAATATCCCCGATGAATAAATGATGGAATGGTTAAGTGAATAATTAATGACATAATTAGTTCTCTTGTGTATGCGATTTTAATAAAGGGTATCGACGTATATCTGTGAGTACGCCTCGGGGGAGAAAGTGGCTGACTATATGGGTTTTGAAACAAAAAGAAAAAGTAAAAAGTTTTGAATATCTTGTAAATCTTGATTCACCCCCCTCTCGGTATTTTTCCCAACATGGGGTGGGAGAGGGGAAGAGAGAGAGGGAGAGAGAGAGAGAGAGAGAGAGAGAGAGAGAGAGAGAGAGAGAGAGATAGAGCAAGGGAGAGAGAGAGTTGAAGAGAGAGAGAGTGAGGGGTAGAGAGAGAGAGATAGAGGGGGAATAGATAAAACAAGGGGTGGGGTTAGGTGGGGGGTGGGAGAGAGAGAGAGAGAGAGAGAGAGAGAGAGATCGGGGGTAGAGAGAGAGAGAGAGAGAGAGAGAGAGAGAGAGAGAGAGAGAGAGAGAGAGAGAGGGAGGGCGAGATAGACGGAGAGTGAGACGGAGAGGATCGAGAGAGAGAGATATACATAGAGGGAGGGGAGAGAGATAGAGAGAGCGGTGAGAGAGAGAGAGAGGGGGGAAGAGAGAGAGAGAGAGAGAGAGAGTGGAGAGAGATAGTGGGGAGAGAGAGAGAGAGAGAGAGAGAGAGAGAGAGTGGGACAAAGAGAGAGAGAGAGAGAATGGGACACTTAAGGGGAGAGAGAGACATGGGGGAGCGGGGCAGAGAGAGTGGTAGATAGAGGGGGCATGGGGGAGAGAGAGTGGGAGAGAGAGAGAGAGAGAGAGAACGTGAGAGAGAGAGAGAGAGAGAGAGAGAGAAAAGGGTCAGATCAATTTGATTTGGTGGACATGCATTGGTTACGGGGTTTAAATAAAATTATGCTCACTAATGGTTATCCCTTACCCAAGATAGATTATCTATTGTGCAACAAGATAAATACTTAATCAAGCTAGACATAAAATCACAGCATGCAGGTTTGAGTCAAGAAAGAAGATACCCGAGAAGGCTTGCCTTCAAAACTAGAAAAGGTATGTGAATTGGTTAGTTATGATATTTGGCCTATGCGATAGACCAACTACATTCATGAAGTTAATGAATGATATATTGTGCAATTTTATAAGTTCAATTTTGTATTGTTTATTCACAAGGATTTACTAGTATACATTTCTACTTAATAGTAGCACATCTCACATATGATGTAGGTGCTAAAGGCTATGAGAAGCACTAATTGTTGGCACACCTCAAAAAGTGTGATTTTTCACACTATACTTTGGTATATTTGGGATATGTGATGAGTGGAGGAGAGTTGAAGATAGATCCTTCCAAGATAGAGGTCATTAAAATGACGATGGAGGCTACTAAAATATTTTTTGAGGTTAGGAGTTTTTGACACGAAAATAGTACTTCAAAAATTCATAGAATTGTTTTCGGTAAGTAACAATACCACTCCATACCATAATGTCAAAGTGGCAAGTTTCTAGTGGGGACAAGGTCAACGTGGGTCTTGCGGTGTTAAGCAGAAGATCAGTCAAACATGGGTCTCGAATTACTAAAATTAAGGTATCCCTTCGAAGTGGAGACATATGCATGTAGGCATGCTATGGGAACGATCTTCATGCTAATTAACTAAATTGAAAAATAAAGAATTCATACAAATGTAAAATCAAATTGAAACAATAACTCACCATACTAATACTAGAAATATCTAATAAAGAATAAACCAATATAGATCTATTTTAACCTATATATATTTCTCCACACATCAATTATGTTCTATTTTATTTTAATCCTTTCAATGCTTAATAAATATTGGACTAAAATTTATGATGCTAATATTTATATCAACCCCATTAACAAATCACTAGAACCCAAGTAGGTAACATATTAGTGTTGCCATGACATTATGTCTGGCCTAAAAAAGCATTGGAATTTGAATTTAAATGGAGCACACTTGACAAGTGGTGGAAAGTTCCATGATAATAGCCTCAAACATAGATGAAGTGATTTTGTCATCATAAGAAACAACTAGATGATTTAGAGTCCTTAATGAAATACATGAAAACTCAATTTTGTCACCATAAACAACAACTAGGTGATTCTTGTCAAGTTTTCCTTAATGCACATGACAACAAAACCCAAATAGGAGAGCTACAAATAATAGAAAATGCATTATGTCAGCCCTAAAAAAGCCTTAAAATTTGAATTTTTAAATGGGCACACACTTGACAAGTGGTGGAAGTTCCATGATAATAATTTGCCAAACATAGATAGTGATTTTATCATCATAAGAAACAAATGAATGATTTAGAGTCCTTAATGAAATGCATGAAAACTCAATTTGTCACCTTAAGCATCAGCTTGGGTGATTCAGCATCCAAGTTTTCCTTAATGCACATGACAACGAAACCCTCATAGGAGAGCTAGAAATAATAGAAAATGCCTAACACGGTGATCAAGAATGGATAGTTATTAAGTATGTTTTACGAAATCCCAAAATTTGAGATTTCAGCATTTTGTTTTCTTAGGCTAAACATTGAAAGAGCCATATAGAAGTGTGTTTTTCACATAAACTAAACTCTTCTTATTAGAATTGTGTGCTTTTGTATTTAGTGTCTAATGCCTAACAATGCAATCTAAGATATTTCTATATATTTTTTAACTAGAGATGCTAAAAATAGAATTGAGAATTTGTTTTTATTGTTTAAACCATGTCTACATATGACTTTGGTCATATGCGCAATTATGTTTCCTTAAGCCAATTATTTCATTATCCATGAAATATGAAAATAAAAAATGAAATGAGTTATATATGTTATGTCAAAATTTATAAAGCTAATACCCTACTAAAATTTCGTAAATTTTGGGGTTTCCCATTCACATTGAAAGTATTCTATAGATTAGAGTTGTGGAAAAGCATAGTTTTTACATATTTTCCATAGAAGGAGGAATAAAATGTAAGTGAGGTCATAAGAGAGAAGTTATGGACTGTGTACATGCAAATATATTTGTATATTCCAAACACATGATGTTGTAGGAGTCATATTCGAAATGGGATAATACTCTAGAAAAAATATAGTTTTGGAAAATACAAGGCAAAGTTTGAAATTAGTTTCTTCCTAGAGAATACATTATTTTAACTATGAATTTTCTCAACCACTCACAGGATCATTTTTGATAAAATGTTAATTAGTAGAATATTTTATCAAAAAACCAAATATGCATAGACAAAATATATCTAAAAATTAGAAGAAAAAAGTAGAAACTTATTTAAAACCACACAAAATATTTAAACAAAAAACTTTATAAACATATAAATTAGCAATATAAATGAAATAGATATATTTCCAATGTAAATTTATAAATTAATTTTTCCTTGAGTGGAAAATCATATTAGAATTGGGTAAGAGTTTAACTTACGAGGTGAAACGAAAAATTTCACTGAAGTTTGGGGATTCATTTTCAAATAAGATTATGATTTTTTTTTTTTTTTTTGTTTTAAAATATATTTTTAAATATAAAAATTGATTCAAACCCCTCGGACACTAAATTCTCGTATTAAATAACTTAAACACCGCTTTTAAAAATCTTCTACTTAGGATTTTAGTTAAAGTTAACCAACAACAATGTGAAAAAATCATTTGATCTATTTATTAGACTACACATTAAATTGAAATCTTGAAAATAGGTAACATAACTAATTTAAAAAAATGGGTAAAATATAACATCATATTGAAAAACTTGTGATTTTCAATAAAAACAAAATAAAACTTAAAAGAGTAATTCTACTAGTAATAGAAGATGATCAATTATATTGAATGCCTTAAGATAGAAATAGAAATATAACAATAGCTGCTTCTTAGGTTAACTTGTAATACTAGCATACTTGTGAAACGAGAAGGGAACACCAAAGAGGAAGAGTTTAAATTTTGATTATGGTTAAACTTTTGTTTTATATGTAAATGTATTGAATGTAAAATTAACAATTCATTTAAAACACTTGTTGCAATGCACCTTAGTGCAAGTTAGAAATTATGGTTTAAGAAAAATAGCATAAAACATTATAACTTGCACTAGTCAATCTTAGATTAATAATGTTTAATATGAAAATCAAATTGTATAGTCTTGATATGCAATAAACTAATAAATTGAGATGTCTACACATTTACAATTTTACCTACACATAAATAATGGTGAGAAGTAACTCCTAGTAAGTATATTTATTTACATTTTATTCTCGTATATTTTTATGCAAAGGATTGCTTGAATTATGGTGGGAATTAATTGATGGGTTAAGTTATGTGACCACAAAATGCCAATGGTTGGCTGATTTTAATCTACTTGTTGTCACAAAGATTGTAAGACAATTTTTTTTGGTCTGGAAATGGAATTTATTGTAGGTTAGTTGAAAAATCGGGGATAGAAAAAGTGTCCAAATACATTTTTTTTTTTGCAATATAAACTTTAGGGTAGGCCTTGTCATATAATTTTATGAAAATAGATGGACAAACACCCAAAACTCACAAACTTCAGGGTAGGCCTTGTCATATAAATTTCTACAAATACATGGGAAAACACCCAAAAAATCACAAATCAATAACTCGGTGACAAATTTCCAATGGATTTTCTTGTTTCCTTCCATAATGTGGACCATAAGAATCTATGAGAGCTATTACAATTGTTGTGAGTCACTAGAGTAAGAAAAAGTATAATAATTGATATTCTAAAATTATTTAACGCCATACTACAAAACAATTGCTATATAAAATAGTAACATATTTTTTATTCTCTAAAATTATTTAGCATGCTATACTACAAAATAAGTCTTTATATAAAATAGTAACATTTTTTGGAAGCTAAAATAAGAAATTAAGATATTATAAGGAGGTTATCAACCCACCTTAGAAGATCAAAAGTATCTCTCTCTTTCAACTAGCTCAAAATAATATAGCCAAGATTAGAACAAACTCTCATAGGCTCCATAGTGAAGCAGTGGTTGGGCCAGGTTCTAAAACATGGATGAAAATGATCTACTCTTTGTGAGAATGATGAAAATCTTCCTCTTAAAGTGCCTGACACAACCACTTTAGAGCTCGAATAAATTCTTAAAATCAAACTAAATAACTCTTTCTTTAGGTCCGATAGACCAGCATTAAACATCATCATCATCATCATCATCAAAGCATTTTTTTAATTTATTTTAAAATTTAAAAAAACCAAATCATAAAAATATAAAATTAAAATTTATATATTATTTAAATAATAATATATTAAAAAAAATTTAAAAATTTAAATTAATATCTATATTTATTTTCAAATAAATTTAAATTAATATTGAAAAATAGTTAGTATAAATCAAACTTTGATTAACGTATTGGAAAAACAATTTATAAGAATAAAATTTTTATAGACAATTATAAATTGAATTTAAAATTTATAATCTTATAGTATCATCTTATTTTGATCCTATTATATGCAACATTAAATTAGTAGCTAATATGCTTTATGCATTATTATTTTTATGTGTTATGGAGTTAATTTATTTTAAAAACAGATAAAATAATTTATGTGATTTTGAATAAGTTGAAAATAAAAAAGTCCCTTTCACTTGAAATGTTTTCTATACACTCTTATTAAAATGTAATTTCAAATTCTTGATAATAATTTTGATTTTCTTTGTTACTTTATATTAAAAATAAAAAAATTCAAAACGAGAGATTTGAATTTTCAATCATTTATTTATTTTTAACAAACTTTTATCGCATTATTATATCATGAATTCTCTACAAATTTTCAAACTCGAGTCGCAATTACACTTACGTGCCATTTAAAGCCGCCATAGGTTCGTGCAGGACAGAATACCAAGGTAAGTGCCCTTCAGCCACCATAGTCTCTGGTGACGTAGGTGGGGATGGGGCTTGTACAGTTTATCAAGGACTGATCCACTCCTTTGAGAACGGTTAATCAAAGAATTTGATGAAAAGCATGTCGGGCTGGAGTTGTGAGTCCGCACATCCCTTTTAACGGTCGAAGCATATCAAGCTTTTTGTTGAGGGGAATCTTTATGGTTTAGGTTGTGGTGCGGTGCCTGGGAAAGCGAGATAGTTCCGAAGTTCATCCTCGTTCATTCTCTTCTTCTATCATTTGTATTTGTTTTGTTGTATGCTCATTGCGTGTTTTAGCTGTTTCATAACAATGCTATTAGTTTGATGGACGTGTTTTATCTAGTCATGTAATGCTTGTGATTAGCTAGAAATAATTAATTCCTACTTGTACTATGGTTGTAATTCTCCATTTGAGGAGTTTGTTCCTACATAATAGGAAGTACGCTAGAATATGGGTTTCTCCTAGTTTAGTGTGTGGTTGAGAGAATCTCTCAACCACATTGCTCGTACGTCCAAGATATAAATTTCTGTCTTGAGACTATTTGCTTGTATAAATGTTTGCGTAATTTTTCCTTGAGTTCAAATATAGAATTTAATTAGAATTTGCCGGTGTGATATTTTATGCGAAAGTCTGGAAGTGTTGATGAAAATGTTTTCATACGGTGGGTCTTTTTTGTTTTAGGAGATGCTGCATGGATGAATGTGTCATCAAGAGGATCAACTGAGAAGGAAGGGATGCATGCACGATGTCATCAATGGAGAGGAAGAAGGAACAGTATTTTGATCTGCTTGGCCGAGTACGTGACATGTATGTGTATCTTGTATTTATTTGACTTTATTCTTAGGTATGTTGTTTCTTGTATTTATTTGATTTATTCTTCTCTATTTTGTATTATGATCTAGCTACCTTTTGTATTATTATTGTTATCGTGTTCTGATATCAATATTATTGCTACGATTTCAAAAATTTTTAGTTTTCCAAGTTTGTACGTACATTTTATTTAATATTTTTATATTAAGTTTCCATTTCATAATATTTTTATATTAAATTTCCAAGTCACGAGTACATTTCCACTTATCATTTACTTGAACCTTAAAAATGGCAATCTAAGTCTTATCTTGAAAAATGAAAATACGATCCCAGAGTGTTTCAAGTTTATCTTTCTTGGCGTACACCTACTTTTCCATGATTTTATTTGTACATATTTTTAAAAGTTAAAAATATTTGTTGAAAGACTTTGTTGAAACACTTAACCTATATGTAACGGTGATATTTGTTATTTTTATTTTATATTCATGTTTTATTATTTGGTTTGTTTTCGGAGATTAGTGTAAAATTCTGGAATGTATCAAATTCTCTAATATATCGTGATATTTGTTATTTTTGTGCCATATTCATGTTTTATTATTTGGTTTTGTTTGGTTGTTGGTAGAAATTCTCCAACGTATCTTATTCATCCTTACGGTATACCTTAAGATATAATGTTTTTAGATCTTTATGTTTTACTCTTTATCACGAATCCATCACCTCTCTTTTGTGATCCGTCAGTCCATCTATTTTTACTATCTCTCTTTCCTTGAGCACTTGCAGAGATCTAAGTCATAGTGCTTTTATCTCTCTTCCTCCAGCACCTTCCCGAGATCTAAGTCATAGTCCACAATCCAAATCTGTATTCTGTCTGTAGTTTTTCATTTTTTATCTTTCTTCTCTGCAGGTTCTTTCTTTTTAATCCTTTTGCTCACAGTTTCTTGGTCCTTGAATCCCATAACCCTTTATTCTATTTTATAACATTAAGAAAAAAAACAAGAAAGCCTTTCTCTCTCACAAATACGTATAAGCGAAACTGATTATTTTTCTTTTTCCTTTTCTTTTTAAAGTGAAGCAGTTTTTACATTAAAATTTACTATAATCCAAATTAAATTTACTCAAGAATATAATTGTTTTATTTATATTTATTTAAAATATCTGAAAACATTTCCAGATAGAAAATGAGATTTCTTTATGTGTGAAAATTAATGCAATGATTATTTATATATGTAAATTCATTTTGGTCATGTGTTGAATGGAAATTAAATTTAATGAATTCTTTTGATGCAAATTAAATTTATTCAAAAAATGTAGTTGTTTTATTTATTTAAAATATCTATACATTGAATTGAGTGCTTTTATTTATTTAAAATATCTTAAAGTAAATGTATTTGCTATACTTAAATATAAAAAATACTCCAAATTATGTTTCTTTAAAAATTTCATAAATGTATGAATAATTGTTTTTCATGATATATTTTTTAGATGATATGATGTTGACATTTATGTATAGATGTATGTGTTTTTGTATGGGGTATTTTTCTGTATATTTTTTAAATGAAAGTAATTTTTGTTTCTTCATGTGATATCATGGATGTGCTTATGTTAATTAGATGAAATAATTGTTTTGTAACATAATATAATGTTGAAATATTTTGCATGTATAATGTGTATGTATTTTTTTCTTTTGTATATATTTGTATCATAATGACACGGTCTGATGTTGGGAAAAATATGATCATGGTTGGCCATGGGTGATTTTCATATTGATACAAGTTGTCAAATGTGACATTTGATCATGGATGACATTGATCGGTGTTATTCATATTATAAACCAAAAAAACTAATAAACCCGAGGTTTAATATTATAAACCAAAGGAATTGGTGAACCCGAGGAACCATTACCCAAAAAATTATAAACCAAGTAATTGGCGAACCCAAGAGAATTGATTAAACATTGAGACAATTGTTGTCACCATCCGACATTGGACCAACTATGACCGAGGTTGGCCATGGAGTAGTTTCATTAGGAAAATATTTGTCGAGAATGTGACATTTGATCATGAATGTATTGATCGAGTATTCATATTATAAACCAAAAGAACTAATAAAAAAAAAGGTTTAATATTATAAACTAAAGAATTGGTGGAGCAAGGGACAACCATTAACCAACAAATTATAAACCAAAGGGTGAACCCGAGGAATTGATTTAAACATTGAGACAATTGTTGTCACAATGAAGCATTATTCCAACTATGACCATGGTTATTGTGATTAAGATACCATATTGGAACAATGTTTGTCGAGAATGTGTCATTTGATCATGGATAACATTGATTGATTATTCATATTATAAACCAAAAAAACTAATAAACCCAAGGGTTTAATATTATAAACCAAAGGTGGTAAGACTGAAGACAAAAAAATCATTACCCAAAAAAATTATAAATCGATGGAATTGGTGAACCCAGAAATTGATTTAAACATTAGAACAATTGTTGTCACAAATCTATGACGTTAGACCAAGTATGACCATGGCTAGCCATGGGTGATTTTCATATTGATACAATGTTTGTCGAATGTGACATTTGATCATGGATGGGGTTTAATATTATAAAAAAAGCTGGTGAACCCAAATAAACCCAAAGGACATGTTATAAACGAAGGAATTGGTGAACCCAAGGGGTGATTTAAACATTGAGAAAATTGTTGTCACAATGTGACGTTAGACCAACTATGACCATGGTTGGCCATGGCTGATTTTCATATTGAGACAATATTTGTCGAGAATGTGACATTTGATCGTGGATGACATTGATCGATTATTCATATTATAAACCAAAGGAACTAACCCAGAAAGTTTAATATTATGAACCAAAGGAATTAGTGAGCAAAGGAAATCCATTACCCAACAAATTATAAACCAAAGGAATTGGTGAACCCAAGGGAATTGATTTAAAAATTAAGACAATTGTTGTCATAATGCAACGTTGGACCAACTATGACCATGGTTGGCCATGGGTGATTTTCATATTTAGACAATATTTGTCAGAATGTGAAATTTGATTATGGATGACGTTGATCGATTATTCATATTATAAACCAAAAGAACTAATAAACCCAAGGGTTTAATATTATAAACCAAAGGAATTGGTGAACCCAATGGAATTGACTTAAACATTGAGACAATTGTTGTCACAATGCGACGTTGGACCAACTATGACCATGGTTGGCCGTGGGTGTTCATATTGAGGCAATATTTGTCGGAATGTGAAATTTTATTATGGATGACATCGATCGATTATTCATATTATAAACCAAAAAAACTAATAAACCCAAGAGTTTAATATTATAAACCAAAGTGAGTGAACCCAAGGCAAAATCATTACCCAAAATTATAAATCAATGGAATTGGTGAACCCAAGGGAATTGATTTAAACGATGAACAATTGTTATCACAATGCGACGTTGGACCAAGTATGACCATGGCTAGCCATGGAGGTGATTTTCATATTGATACAATGTTTGTCGAGAATGTGACATTTGATCATGGATGCGGTTTAATATTATAAAAAAAAAGAAATTTGGTGAACCCAAATAAACCCAAGGGTTTAATATTATAAACCAAAGGAATTGGTGAACCCAAGGAATTGATTTAAACATTGAGAAAATTGTTGTCACAATGTGACGTTAGACCAACTATGACCATGGTTGGCCATGGCTGATTTTCATATTGAGACAATATTTGTCGAATGTGACATTTGATCGTGGATGACATTGATCGATTATTCATATTATAAACCAAAGGAACTAATAAACCGAAGGGTTTAATATTATGAACAAAGGAATTGGTGAACCAAGGGAAATCCATTACCCAACAAATTATAAACCAAAGGTGGTGAACCCAAGGGAATTGATTTAAGTAAGACAATTGTTGTCATAATACTAGCGTTGGACCAACTATGACCATGGTTGGCCATGGGTGATTTTCATGTTGGAGCAATGTTGTCGAGTATGAAAATTTGATTATGGATGACGTTGATCGATTATTCCTTATTATAAACCAAAAGAACTAATAAACCCAAGGGTTTAATATTATAAACCAAAGGAATTGGTGAACCCAATGGAATTGACTTAAACATTGAGACAATTGTTGTCTGTCTGACGTTGAACCAACTATATGACCATGGTTGGCCGTGGGTGATTTTCATATTGAGACAATATTTATTGATAGCGAAATTTTATTATGGATGACATCGATCGATTATTCATATTATAAACCAAAAGAACTAACAAACCGAAGGTTTAATATTATAAACCAAAGAATTGGTGAACCCAAAGGGAAATCCATTACCCAAAAAAATTATAAACCAAAGAATTAGTGAACCGCAAGGAATTGATTTAAGCATTGAGACAATTGTTGTCCCATGATGGGACGTTAGACCAACTATGACCATGGTTGGCCATGGGTGATTTTCATATTGAGACAATATTTGTCACAATGTGACATTTGATCATGGATGACATTGATCAATTATTCATAATATAAACCAAAGAAAAGGAATTGGTGAACCCAGAAATTGATTTAAACATTAGGAAACGGTGTTGTCATGTCTTGACGTTGAATAGCCTTGACCATGGTTGGCCCGAGTAGGTGATTTTTCATATTGAGACAATATTTGTCAAAATGTGACATTTGATTATGGATGGCGTTGGTAGTTATTCGTATTATAAACCAAAAGAACTAATAAAACCCAAGGGTTTAATAATATTATAAACCAAAGGAAATTGAGTGAACCCGAGGAAATCATTGCAACAAATTATAAACCAAAGTGGTGAACCGAGGGTGATTTAAACATTGAGAGAAATTGTTGTCACATGATGCGGCGTTGGACCAACTATGACCATGGTTGGCCGTGGGTGATTTTCATATTGAGACGATATCTGTCGAGAATGTGACATTTGATTATGGATGACATCGATCGATTATTCATATTATCTAAACCAAAAGAACTAATAAATCGAAGGGTTTAATATTATAAACCAAAGGAATTGAGTGAACCCAAGGAAATCGATTACCCAACAAATTATAAACCAAAGGAATTGGTGAACCCAAGGAATTGATTTAAACATTGAGACAATTTGTTTGTCACATTCGCGGCGTTGGACCTACTATGACCATGGTTGGCCATGGGTGATTTTCATATTGAGTCAATGTGTTGTCAGAAATGTGACATTTGATCATGGATGACATTGATCGATTATTCATATTATAAACCAAAAAGAAACTAATAAACCCGAGGGTTTAATATTGTGAAACAAAGGAATTGGTGAACCCAAGGGAAATTGATTTAAAAGCTATTTGTTTTGTTTAGGGAATGAAACATTTAAGAATAATATATATATATATATATATATATATATATATATATATATATTAAATGAGAAATATAAGTTTTTTTCTCTTTCTTCCATCAAAATATCGTTATTGATTGAGCACAAAAGGAATTAGATATCTCTATCATATAGGGTTTTCTAATGCATCTATTGGTCCAGTAGCGTTTTTAATTAAAATGAACCAAACATATGTGATGTTCTCATTATAGTTGACACTATTTCTTAATTTAATGAACATTTTTATTTTTATTTTAGGAAAGATGTGTCAAAGCTAGAGTAAGCATAAAAGAAATTACACATCTCACTACTACTTTTAATAAATAAAAATAATAAAGATTGTATTACTTATACTACCAAATTTATATTTTAAACCTTTTTAATATTTTATTTTCCTAAATTAATATTTAAAACATATGATATAAAAAACTTAATTTTTTAAAAGTAAACTTTTTAAGTTTTATTTATATTATTAATTTCTACTATTATAAAAAAATTAATAATGATAATTAATAATAATGATTGAGTAGCTTTATTAAAATTTATCCTAAAATTAAAAGAAACAGAATTCGTTTAAATTTTGTATGTTAAAAATAAAAAACACTCCAAATTATTATATAAAAAAATCAATAATAAAATTAATATTTCCTAAATAAAATCTAATATAAAAAATTATTTATTGAATTTATATTTATAATTTATTTGAGATGACTTTCAAATGTAAAACTATATTTTAATGGTTTTCAGATCATATGAAGTGCGTTCGAGGTTAGTGTGATTTGTTCCAATCTATATTTTTTTAAATACATAGTTATTTAAAATGCAGGTTAATTTTTATAATAATAAAGTATTATTTTAAGAAAAGAAAACTAAAAAAAACACAATCAACTCGGTTTGTGTCAAATTCCATGATAAAGTATTAAAATACTTGATTCCGCGATATTATATATAATAATTTTATTATATTAACTTGAAATATATATATTATATTTTAATAAGAATATTTATCAATATATTAATTATGATTAAAATCACAAAAATATTTTTTATATATATTAATAATAATGTCGATTGATATATTAATAATATTATATTTATTAATAATATATATTAATAATATTTATCAAACTTACTACCATCAAACACTTTGTTCTAATTTTTTTGTTCCAACGTTTTGTTCCATTATTCCAATGCTTGTTTGTGCTGCTCCATATGTTACTGTATCCATATCCATATGCCGCGTTTACCATATCCATATAATATGCTGCGTTCACCATGTTGTGTTTATCCTATGCTATGTATAATATGGTTATAATAATATATTGCTTATGTATCCATATGCTGCATTTACCATGAATGTTTGGAAGTTTCAACCACAATGAATGCAATGGATTGTCAAAATAAGATAATTAATGCTGGGAAATTTATTTGAAACGTTCTACCATATATTGGAAAACACTTCCATTATTAGGATGCTACTCTCCATCACGTAAAACACTTCCATATTAGATACTACTCTCCATCACACATGCCTTTCGCTGCTCTCTACGATTGTATTAACAAAGCACACTGTGGAAAAACTGTTTGGTTTCCTAAATCGAATGTGGCAATGTAGTGCCTGGTTACCCGATGCAACAATAAGAAGCGTAGTTGTATTACAAACAACCACCAACTTTGTTGAAAATACATTGCTTGCGCGTCGTCTCACTGAGGATCCTGTTCTATCATCCAATAGAGTGTGCGGCATTTCCATGATGAGACTCAGATCCTAAGGTAAGAGGAGGATGTCGTTTTTGTTTTTTTATTTGGTTGGGAAAAACACAATAAAAACATCGTGGTTCATAGATCATATTTGAATTCAAGAGACATCTTACTTGTTCTTTTTTGTTAAACAAGTGCTAACCTGGAAGTGATCTCACGTACAATATATAAATATTGAAGCCTAAGAGTGTTATTTAACTCTGTTAAGGAGCACCATTAATACATATGGCAACATATTCTTCTAATTCAGCTTACGTCAATATAATACCGGTTCATATATTATCAAGGTGCTATTACTTAAATGCCGCTATAATCCAATAAAAGATGCACAAATATACCTCAACACCACTCCAATTAGACGCGCTAATCCAACCGTGCAATATATGTCGCCTCTGCCCATAGGCCTATCCCTTTTCGAGTATGCGCTATGAGTCGGCCTCTCTGTGTATCATTCACAACTTCTCATATTAACGTCACTTCTATTTCGCTGGCTCGGTATGATAATTATTTCCAATGCTCTCCAAAGTCTTGATAATGAGACCTACATTTTTAATGCTCTCCAATGTATCAATGAATGTTGCAGGATGCCATGACACAAGAAAACTGTCTATAAAATAATGCTGCCAGATGTGTGCCAAATAATGATATAATAGCAATGTCGTGCGGCGAAATGAATGAGAACCTACCCATACCTAGGATAACGCTGCAATGTCATCACATAACTCACTGCGCAATATCATGTAGACGTTGCTATGATGCAGAGCTTTGATTTTATTAACTTTGCCAACACAACACTTTAATTTGTATGCTTAACTTTCTAAGATGTAGTAATACATGGCATACTGTTAACCATATAGACATCCAACGAATAACCTTCTGGCGCAAGGGCTTGGAAAGAATTTATGCAAATAATGTCTACTTGTGTCTTCAATATATCCATAATATTCCGCCTCAAGTGTGCTTGTATGAATCTGCATAGATAGTCAGGGTTTCGTAACTTTCCTTTGTTCACCAACTATACGACCATTATCGCTGCAAGTACATTCTTTGAGCTCTTTTAGTGCTTATCTTCGATCTGTTCAAGTTTGTAAGTTTTTATCAGAAATCCGGGTTTGATGATGAGTTATCACTTGTCATAACAACCTCTATTTTATAGCCCTACCTCAAATTCTTTTTAAGCAGTCCTGATCCCAAAGCTCCTATGACCTGAGGTTCGAAATAGCTTGCGATACATCATACAGTCATTTTTCGGAAGTCTTTTCCAAGACTCTATGAGCACGACTGGGAGTACCACATAGCTTGCGATTCACGGTACATAGTCATTTTCACAATGAGCCGTTTCTTCCATGATTTCCAACCAAAAATAACCTATAGAAATTGTCACGTTCTTGTAAGCAGTAAAGAGAATTTGTTCCATACATTATTAAAAAATATTCATAGCCAGTACATCTTTTTGTACAAATCATGAACAAATATTTGTAATATTTCAAAATTCCCTTCTCAAATCAATAATCCCAAAGTGATAAATGGAGAGTGGTCTCGAACCGGCCTAGGCCCTTGACGTAACAAGTTATATCTGTTCATTAATAAAACTTTCCAAAATTATCGGGGAGACGGTGATGGAAGGACGGAAAATAGTAATTTAAGAATGAAAGCAAATAGTAAGTTTGGAGAAGAACCCCCAACACCAACAAGGGAAAAAGACGTACCAGCATTTCTATAAATAGCATTGGCCATAGGCATTTCCTTGCTTGATTCTCTCGTAAGGCCATAGGCAGTATTAAATTACTATCGCGGAAGAAGGTAGTAATCATCATCGTGAGAAAGCATGCCACAATCTTAACAATGGACAAAGCACATTAGCCTCCCCGTCTTCGACCCCGAAATTCGCCATGAAAAATTTCTTTCGAATAGAATCGAACTTGACAAAGGTACACTACTCGGATAAAAAAAATGTACTCGCTTGCACAGCGGATTACTCAAATGCATGAAATTTACGGGCGAATGAAAGGATTACTCAAATGCATGAAATTTACGGGCGAATGAGGATTGAACACGAAACGTTATGTCGGCTCAATTCCATGCGTACTGCCCGCTCTCGCCCATTTCCCGATAAAACCTACGTGGCCATAATACTAAACGAATGAAAGTTGAACTTTTGAAACGTTATGCCGGCTCAATTCCATTCCCCTTCATCAACAAGGCCGCTCCTGTCGCTCTGCGCCCACGTTCGATAAAACCTACGCGTGGCCCATAATTCTAAGCCGTAATCTTCCATTCCACCCGTTCATCTTCCCGAGTTCATCCTAATTTGATAGGTGGCGTGCTCATTTTTTTGAGAATTCATGTTTATTTGAGAATTTGAACAATCAAATAGGTGGCATTTTAGTTTGAACCATCACTTGTTAATTTTGATAGGTGGCGGTCAACAAATGGCCTGATAAATTTTTAATCATGTTTTGTAAAATTAATTTAAGTATGGTTTAAACACGTGATTTAGATATGCAAGGAGAAGTTACTTTTTGAATTTCATCCATTTATTTAGTGGTGACGACCCAGAATATACCCGGCATCTTTCAATCTAGACCATCGGATCAAAAAGATTAGTGGCCTGACAAAGATGCTCCTTAGATGAGGAGTACAATGGGTGATTTTCATATTGATACAATGTTTGTCGAGAATGTGACATTTGATCATCGATGACATTGATCAATTATTCATATTATAAACCAAAAAGCCTAATAAACCCAAGGGTTTAATATTATAAACCAAAGGGGTGAGTGAACCAAAGGGACAACCATTACCCAACAAATTATAAACCAAAGGAATTGGTGAACCCAAGGGAGTTGATTTAAACATTGAGACAATGGTTGTCACAATGCGGTGGACCAACTATGACCATGGTTGGCCATGGGTGATTTTCATAATGAGACAATGTTTCTCATAATGTGTCATTTGATCATGGATGACTGATCGATTATTCATATTATAAACCAAAAAAACTAATAAACCCAAGAGTTTAATATTATAAACCAAAGCAAGTGGTGAACCCAATGGAAAATCACACCCAAAAAATTATAAACTAAAGGAATTGGTGAACTGTCCAATTGATTAAACATTGAGACAATTGTTGTCACAATGCGACGTTAACCCAAATATGACCATGGTTGGCCAAGGGTGATTTTTTCATATTGATACAATGTTTGTCGAATGTGACATTCGATCATGGATGACATTGATCGATTATTCATAATTATAAAAAAAGAAACTAATAAACCCAAAGCGTTTAATATTATAAACCAAAGGAGTGAAATTGAACCCAAGGGACAACCATTACCCAACAAATTATAAACCAAAAGGAATTGGTGAACCCAAGGGAATTGATTTAAACATTGGGGAACAATGGTTGTCCCAATGCGACGTTGGACCAACTATGACCATGGTTGGCCATGGGTGATTATCATATTGAGACAATTTTTCTTATAATGTGTCATTTTATCATGGATGACATTGATCAATTATTCATATTTATAAACTAAAAAAACTAATAAACCCAAGGTTTAATATTATAAACCAAAGCAAGTGGTGAACGCAAGGGAAAATCATTACCCAAAAAATTATAAACCAAAGGAATTGGTGAACCCAATGGAATTGATTTAAACATTGAGACAATTGTTGTCATAATGCGGCAGATGAGCCAAGTATTACCATGGTTGTGAGGGTGATTTTCATATTGATACAATGTTTGTCAGAATGTGACATTTGATCATGGATGACATTGATCGATTATTCATATTATAAACCAAAAAACTAATAAACCCAAGGGTTTATCTTATAAACCAAAGGAATTGGTAGAACCCAAGGACAGCCATTACCCAACAAATTATAAACCAAAAGGAATTGGTGAACCCAAGGGAATTGATTTAAACATTGAGACAATTGTTGTCACAATGCAACGTTGGACCAATATGACCATGGTTGGCCATGGGTGATTTTCATATTGAGACAATGTTTCTCATAATGTGTCATTTGATCATGGATGAAATTGATCGATTATTCATATTATAAACCAAAAAAACTAATAAATGCAAGGGTTTAATATTATAAACCGAAGCAAGTGGAAGACAACGGAAAATCATTACCCAAAAAATTATAAACCAAAATTGGTGAACCCAAGGGAATTGATTTAAACATTGGGAACAATTATTGTCACAATGCGGCGATTGAACCAAATATGACCATGGTTGGCCATGGGTGATTTTCATATTGATACAATGTTTGTCGAGAATGTGACATTTGATCATAGGATGGCATTGATCGATTATTCATATTATAAACCAAAAAAAATAATAACCCAGAGGTTTTTAATATTATAAACCAAAGGGGTGAGTGAGCAAAGGACAACCATTACCCGAGAAAATTATAAACCAAAGTAATTGGCGAACCCAAGGGAATTGATTTAAACATTGAGACAATTGTTGTCACAATGCGACATTGGACCAACTATGACCCGAGAGGTTGGCCATGCGTATTTTTTCATATTGAGACAATATTTTAGAATGTGACATTTGATCATGGATGACATTGATCAAGTATTCATATTATAAACCAAAAGAAACTAATAAACCAAGGGTTTAATATTATAAATAAAGAATTGGTGAACCCAAGGGACAACCATTGCAACAAATTATAAACCAAAAGGAATTGGTGAACCCAAGGGAAAATGATTTAAACATTGAGACAATTGTTGTCACAATGCGACATTGAACCAACTATGACCATGGTTGGCCATGGGTGATTTTCATATTGAGACAATGTTTGTGAGAATGTGTCATTTGATCATGGATAACATTGATTGATTATTCATATTATAAGAAGCAAAAAACTAATAAACCCAAGGGTTTAATATTATAAACCAAAGGAATTGGTGAACCGAAGGCAAAATCATTACTAGAGAAAATTATAAATCGGTGGAATTGGTGAACCCAGAGGAATTGATTTAAACATTGAAGACAATTGTTGTCACAATGCGGCGTTGAACGAAGTATGACCATGGCTAGCCATGGGTGATTTTCATATTGATACAATGTTTGTCAGAATGTGATGGGGTTTAATAAACCCAAGGGTTTAATATTATAAACCAAAGGAATTGGTGAACCCAAGGGAATTGAATTAAACATTGAGAAAATTGTTGTCACAATGTGACGTTAGACCAACTATGACCATGGTTGGCCATGGAGTGTTTTCATATTGAGACAATATTTTTCATAATGTGACATTTGATCGTGGATGAAATTTATCAATTATTCATATTATAAACCAAATAAACTAATAAACCGAGGTTTAATATTATAAACCAAAGGAATTGGTGAAGCCAAGGAAATCCATTCCCAACAAATTATAAACCAAAGTAATTGGTGAGGCAAGGGAATTGATTTAAACATTAAGACAATTGTTGTCATAATGCGACGTTGGACCAATATGACCATGGTTGGCCATGGGTGATTTTCATATTGAGACAATATTTGTCGAATGTGACATTTGATTATGGATGACGTTGATCGATTATTCATATTATAAACCAAAAGAACTAATAAACCCAAGGGTTTAATATTATAAACCAAAGGAATTGTGGTGAACCCAGAAATCAGTACTCAACAAATTATAAACCAAAGGAATTTGTGAACTTAGAATTGACTTAAACATTGGAACAATTGTTGTCTGTCTGACGTTGAACCAACTATGACCATGGTTGGGCGTAGGTGATTTTCATTTTGAGACAATATTTGTCGAGAATGTGACATTTATTATGGATGACATCTGTCGATTATTCATATTTATAAACCAAAGAACTAATAAACGAAGGTTTAATATTATAAACGAGAGGAAGCTGGTAGACTGGAAATCCATTACCCAAAAAATTATAAACCAAAGGAATTAGTGAACCCAAGGGGAATTGATTTAAACATTGAGACAATTGTTGTCACAATGGGATGTTGGACCAACTATGACCATGGTTGGCCATGGAGTGATTTTCATATTGAGACAATATTTGTCACAATGTGACGGTATGGATGACATTGATCAATTATTCATATTATAAACCAAAAGAAAAGAATTGGTGACCCAAGGGAATTGATTTAAACATTGAGAGAATTGTTGTCACAATGCGGCGTTGGACCAACTATGACCATGGTTGGCCGTGGGTGATTTTCATATTGAGACGAATATCTGTCGAGAAATGTGACATTTGATTATGGATGAGCGTCGACCGATTGTTGCATATTATAAACCCAAAAGAACTAATAAACGCAGGGTTTAATATTATAAACCAAAGGAATTGAGTGAACCCAAGGTAAATCGATTACCCAACAAATTATAAACCAAAGGAATTGGTGAACCCAAGGAGGTGATTTAAACATTGAGACAATTGTTGTCTCAATGTCTGGCGTTGGACCAACTATGACCATGGTTGGCACGTGGGTGATTTTCATATTGGGACAATATTTGTCAGAAATGTGACATTTGATCATGGATGACATCGATCGATTATTCATATTATAAACCAAAGAGAACTAATAAACCCGAGAGTTTAATATTGTGAACCAAAGGAATTGAGTGAACCCAAGGGAATTGATTTAAATTATTTGTTTTGTTTAGGGAATGAAACATTTAAGAATAATATATATATATATATATATATATATATATATATATATATATATATGTATATATATATATATAAAATGAAAATATAAGTTTTTTTCTCTTTCTTCCATCAAAATATGTTATTGATTGAGCACAAAAGGAATTAGATATCTCTATCATATAGGGTTTTCTAATGCATCTATTATTGGTCCAATAACGTTTTAATTAAAATGAACCAAACATATGTAATGTTCTCATTATAGTTGACATTATTTCTTAATTTAATGAACATTTTTATTTTTATTTTAGGAAAGATGCTGTCAAAGCTAAGAGTAAGCATAAAAAGTACACATCTCACTACTACTTTATTAAATAAAAATAATAAAGATTGTATTACTTATACTACCAAATTTATATATAAAACCTTTTTAATCTTTTATTTTTCCTAAATTTAATATTTAAAACATATGACTAACACTTAATTTTTTAAAAGTAAACTTTAAGTTTTATTTATATTATTAATTTCTACTATTATATTAATAATGATAATTAATAATAATGATTGATAGCTATTAAATTTATCCTAAATTAAAAGAAACAGAATTCGTTTAAATTTTGTATGTTAAAAATAAAAAACACTCCAAATTATTATATAAAAAAATCAATAATAAAATTAATATTTCCTAAATAAAATCTAATATAAAAAATTTATTTATTGAATTTATATTTCATAATCTATTTGGATGACTTTCAAATGTAAAACTATATTTTATGGTTTTCAAATCATATGAAGTACGTTCGAGTTAGTGTGAGTTTGTTCCAATCTATATTTTTTTAAATACATAGTTATTTAAAATGCAGGTTAATTTTTATAATAATAAAGTATTATTTTAAAGAAAAGAAAACTAAAAAAACACTGATCAACCTTGGTTTTGTGTTTGTATTCCATTCGTATTAAAGTATTAAAATACTTGATTCATGATATTATATATAATAATTTTATTATATTAACCCCGAAATATATATATTATATATTAATAAGAATATTTATCAATATATTAATTATGATTAAAATCACAAAAATATTTTATATATATATTAATAATATCGATTGATATATTAATAATATTATAATATTTATTAATAATATATTAAGAATATTTATCAACTTACTACCATCAACAGCTTTGTTCTAATTTTTTTGTTCCAACGTTTTGTTCCATTATTCCAATGCTTGTTTGTGCTTGCTCCATATGTTACTGTATCCATATCCATATGCCGCGTTTACCATATCCATATAATATGCTGCGTTCACCATGTTGTTTTTGTTTATCCATATGCTGCGTTCATCATACTGCGTTATAATATGGTTATAATATGCTTATGTATCCATATGCTTTGCATTTACCATGAATGTTTGGAAGTTTCAACCACAGTGAATGCAATGGATTGTCAAAATAAGATAATTAATGCTGGGAAATTTATTTTAGGAAAACGTTCTACCATATATTGGAAAACACTTCCATTATTAGGATGCTACTCTCCATCACGTAAAACACTTCCATATTAGATATTACTACTCTCCATCACACTGCCTTTGCTGCTCTCTACATTGTATTAACAAGCACACTGTGGAAAAACTGTTTGGTTTCCTAAATCGGGTGTGGCAATGAGTGCCTGGTTACCTGATGCAACAATAAGAAGCGTAGTTGTATTACAAACAGACCACCAACTTTGTTGAAAATACATTGCTTGCACGTCGTCTCACTAGGATCCTGTTCTATCATCAATAGAGTGTGCGGCATTTCCATGATGAGACTCGAGATCCTAAGGTAAGAGGAGGATGTCGTTTTGTTTTTTATTTTGTTTGGAAAAACACAATAAAAACATCATGGTTCATGAGATCATATTTGAATTCAAGAGACATCTTACTTATTTCTTTTTTGTTAAACAAGTGCTAACACTGGAAGTGATCTCACGTACAATATATAAATATTGAAGCCTAAGAGTGTTATTTAACTTTCTGGTTAAGAAGCACCAGTAATACATATGGCAACATATTCTTCTAATTCAGCTTACGTCAATATAATACCGGTTTATATAATATCAAGTGTGCTATTACTTAAATGCCGCTATAATCAATAAAGAGATACTTTACACCAAATATACCTCAACACCACTCCAATTAGACGCTAATCCAACTGTGCAATATATCTTCGCCTCTTCATAGGCCTATTCCCTTTTCGAGTATGTCTTATGGAGTCGGCCTCACCTGCGTGTATCATTCACAACTTCTCATATTAACGTCACTTCTATTTCGCTAGCTCGGTATGATAATTATTTTAATGCTCTCCAAAGTCTTGATAATGAGACCTACATTTTTAATGCTCTCCACGATGTATCGATGAGATGTTGCGAGGATGCCATGACACAGAGAAAGCTGTCCATAAAATAATGCTGCCAGGATGTTGTACCAAATAATGATATAATAGCAATGATCGATTACCGGCGAATGAATAGAACCCCACCTTACTAGGATAACGGCTCCAATGTCATCCTACTATAACCCTTTGCGCAATATCGTGAACGTTGCTATGATGCGAGCTTTGATTTTATTACTTTGCCAACACAACACTTTAATTTGTATGCTTAACTTTCTAAGATGTAGTAATACATGGCATACTGTTAACCATATAGACATCCAACGAAATAACCTTCTGGCGCTTGAGCGGGAAAGAATTTATGCAAATAATGTCTACTTGTGTCTTCAATATATCCATAATATTCCGCCTCCAAGTATGCTTGTATGAATCTGCATAGATAGTCGAGGGTTCGTAACTTTCCTTTGTTCACCTTCTATACGACCATTATACTGCAAGTACATTCTTTGAGCTCTTTTAATTGCCCCCTTATCTTCGATCTGTTCAAGTTTGTAAAGTTTTTATCACCAAATCCGGGTTTGATGATAGTTATCACTTGTCATAACAACCTCTATTTTATACTTACACACACCTCAAATTCTTTGTTTAAGCAGTGCTGATCCCAAACTCCTATGACCTGAGGTACCGAAATAGCTTGCGATACATCACATAATAGTCATTTTTCGGAAGTCTTTTCCAAGCTCTATGACACGAGGGGTTCTCACATAGCTTGCGATTCACGGTACATAGTCATTTTCACAATGAGCCGTTTCTTCACAGTTTCCAACCAAAAATAACCTATAAATCGTTCGTTCTTGTAGCTTGACAAAAATTTGTTCATACATTATTAAAGAATATTCCTGTAATTGCATCTTTTTGTACAAATCATGAACAAATATTTGTTTCATTTCAAGATTCCCTTCTCAAATCAATAATCCCAAAGTGATAAATGGAGAGTGGTCTCGGAACCGGCTAGGCCGCCTAGCGTAACAAAAAGTTATATCTTGTTCATTAATAAAACTTTCAAGAGTATCGGGAGACGGTGATGGAAGGATGGGAAAGGAAATAGTAATTTACAGAATGAAAGCAAATATTAAGTTTGGAAAAGAACAGCATAACGAGGGAAAGAATCATACCGGCATTCTGCAGAATAGCATTGGCCATAGGCATTTCCTTGCTTGATTCTCTCGTAAGGCCGGAGACGGTATTAGCATTACTATCGCCCAAAAGAAAGTCGTAATCATCATCGTGAGAAAACATGCCACAATGTAACAATGGACAAAACTGTTAGCCTCCCCATCTTGTGACCAATTCGCCATGAAAAATTTCTTTCCAACGAATCAAACCTAAATGAAGATTTTACTACTCGGATAAACAAAATACACTAAACGTCGGGCAGTTACTCAAATTCATGAAATTTACGGGGGAATGAAAGGATTACTCAAATGTAAATTTACAGGCAAATGAAAGTTGAACTGAAATGTTATGTCAGCTCAGTCCACTTTGCCCGCTCTCGCCCAGTTTGATAAAATCTGCGCGTGGCCCATAATGCGGAACGAATGAAAGTTGAACCTTTGAAACGTTATCACAGGCGCTCAATTCATTCGCCTTCATCAACAAAGTTTGCTCACACCGCCCGCTCTCGCCCACGTTCGATAAAACCTACGCGTGGCCCATAATACTACACCGTAATCTTCCATTCCACCCACGTTCATCTTCCAGTTCTAATATTTATTTGATGAGTGGCGTGCTCACATTTTTTGAGAATTCATGTTTATTTGAGAATTTGAACGATCAAATAGGTGGCATTTTAGTTTGAACCATCACTTGGTAATTTTGATAGGTGGCGGTCAACAAATGGCACGGTAAATTTTAATCATGTTTGTAAAAATTAATTTAAGTATGGTTTAAACACGTGATTTAGATGTACGAGGAAGTTACTTTTGAATTTCATCCATTGGTTGGTAAGCGACGACCGAATATCTAGGCATCTTTCAATCTAGACCATAGAATCAAGATTAATTAGCCTAATCACAAAAGATGCTCTTCGATGGGGGAATTACAATGGGTGATTTTCATATTGATACAATGTTTACTTAAAGGTAAGCATTTGATGATCGATGACATTGATCAATTATTCATATTATAAACCAAAAAACTAATAAACCCAAGGGTTTAATATTATAAACCAAAGGAATTGGTGAACCAAGAGGACAACCATTACCCAAAAATTATAAACCAAAAGGAACTGGTGAACCAAAGGAATTGATTTAAACATTGAGACAATGGTTGTCACAATGCGATGTTGGACCAACTATGACCATGGTTGGGCATGGAGTGATTTTTCATAATGAGACAATGTTTCTCATAATGTGTCATTTGATCATGGATGACATTGATCGATTATTCATATTATAAACCAAAAAAACTAATAAACCCAAGGTTTAATATTATAAACCAAACAAGTGGTGAACCCAAAGGCAAAATCATTACCCAAAAAATTATAAACCTTGAAAGGAAATTGGTGAACCCGATGGAATTGATTTAAACATTGAGACAATTGTTGTATGCAGCAATGCGGCGTTAGACCAAGTATGACCATGGTTGGCCAAGGTAATTTTCATATTGATACAATGTTTGTCAAAATGTGACATTTGATCATGGATGACATTGATCGATTATTCATATTATAGCCAAAAAAACTAATAAACCCAAGGGTTTAATATTATAAACCAAAGGAATTGGTAGACGAGGAGGACAACCATTACCCAACAAGTATAAACCAAAGAATTGGTGAACCCAAGGGAATTGATTTAAACATTGAGACAATGGACAATACATCCGTCTATACCAGCTTCTTATCCACATAACATTAACTCGGATATCTTGTACATTATGCAGATAACATTCAAAATTTTTATGTTGAATCAATTACAAGTTCATAATTTTATCCGGTATTTTAATTTCTCTTTAGTAATTATAGGCAATAGTGCGAAGATAAGAATTCCCATGAGAACTTCTCGAGTTCTTATCGGTCGATCTAATCCAGACTTACATATATATGTATATATTTCTCGAGTCGGTTCTTGAGTTTTGTCTAACATTCTTGACCAATATGCCCCTTCCTTTACTTTCCGGTTGCAAACCTTATAGACTTTTCAGCATCTATAATTATAAAGTTTCAACATCTTTGTATAGATATTATACATCCACATATACATCTATCTATATTATTATTTACCATCGTTGCTTCAACTACTTTTTAAATGGATTTATATTGAAGGTAGGTAGTTGCTCTTTTCCCGATGTTTCAATATGCTTACAATCTTCCTCACAAATGCTTTTTATCACACAAGTATATTTTTAATAGGACTCTTCCCTTATTTTATTGTTACAAATATTCAACATATTTGAAACTGCGGGTACATATGAAACTCTTCCATTGGAAAACTAGGATATAGATCATCTTGCTCAATCAAATGGGAGTAATGAAATCGAAATTGATATTTTAGACTCCCACAATTTCGGATCCTCGTACTTAGTTAGGATTTAACCACAGTTTCATATATTTAAACTTCCATATATTAGAACAATTTAAATCCTTAACTCCTATAATTCTTGCCATTGCGATGTAATTTATTATCTTGAAATAAATACCTCTATCACGGAGTTTAGTTGTTCTCCTACTTTAACATTCCTTGACTACGATTTTATTAAATTGTTGTTTAGACCCACCCACGCAACTAAGTTGTCCTTTAAAGGCAATGACTACCCTTGAATTTTTTTCTATTTGTTTTAACATTAAGATGACTTATCATATCTAAATTTTATTACTTATAAAATTACTTATCCGAAACCAAACCATTGAAGTCTCTACTATTAACATACTATATTTTCGGCTATTAGATCTAGATTGTAATTGCATAAAGTCTTAGAACAACCATTCAATCTAAAATTTGCATAAGAATTTATACATAACAATTCATAAACCTGGATATATTTAATATAGACTTAAATAAATCTCCAAATTTATGCATGCATACCAATACTATGACGATCCTCCCAACCTTAGAGTTCGTCTATTTCCCGAGAACTCACCCCGAAGAATCCTCCAAGAATAGACTAACCTAAATCTGTTAAGAACCGTAATGCTTCTCTCCTCCCCAAGCTTTGTTTTCAATTACGCGTCAGGAATTTAGGGATGCTTTATTCTGTTTGCCTAGGCTTCCCTTATTTATGGACTTTAAAGCCCCACTTCCTTTTCAGTTTTCCGGCTTTTTTACCTCTTCCCAACTACTTTCCTCATCATTAGGGAATTTAGATTTTTCCTCAAAAATCTAAATTAGAAATAATTTCTTTAAAGTTTTTGAAAGATTTTGGGAAAGTCTTTACCTTTCCATAACCTGTGGATTAGGCATAACTGATCTCAATTTCTCATTTGGTCATAGTGCATACACAATATTTTATTTATTTTTCATAAATAATTAATTAACCGCATCCACAAATAATTATCCATTGAGGTTCCACTCCTTTGGATTTATGTTCAAATGTACGATTTGAAAAGCATAGAACTTAGAGGTGTTACATATTCCCCCTCGAAAACAAATACCGTCCTCGGTGTTGACAACTATCTACTTAGTTTATTTTGAAAATAAATATGAATGCTTTTCCATCATCTCAGCTTCTCTTTTCCATGTAGCTTTTCGAGTAAAGTGCTCCCTTTTCTCTAGCTATACATTCGATTTAACAATTCAATTTTCTTCCAGCTCTCGGATTTGAAGCGGCTGCGGAAAGATTCCTCATACAGTTCTACCTAAGATCACATTCCAATCAATAATGTGAGAAGCATCATGTACAAAGTATTACTTTTTCCAACAAGGAGACATGAAACACATCATGTGAAATTTAATATGCAATGGTAAGGCTAGTTTATAATGCATTAGTTTCCCCCTTTCCAGCACCTTCCTCGGTGGTACACTTTAACGTTGATTTTTTTCAACTTTGACGAAGATTTCTTCTTCGTCCTTGTTTATTTTCCGGCGAGTACTCTCTTTTGCCCTTTATGCGATTGATTTTCTTCCTACTTCTTTGCAAGAAGTCTATCTAGAAAATATTTTATTTCGTTATTTAAATCACAATTTATACCAACGTAAGTAATATCGGGTACATATAATTAATAATCTAATAACGTGCAGATTTCAATAATTTCAGAAAGTTAGGTTATTAGTCAAACCGTTCGGGTTCATAATAGTTTAGTGCACTTTTGGTACCTTTCTTATCTTTCTTGTTTTTTCGAATTCTTTCCTCATGCAAACTTGGTCAGTTGATTTTCTTGATTTTCAAGTGATTTATACGCACTTATCTTCACCTTTTTTTCTCCTTATTTCAGTGTACAATTTCTGTTACACACTTGGCTAAACAATTTTACAAGCTTTTCATTAGTACTCATAAATGAAAGAAAACAAACATATCATATGCATGGATTGTACTTACCCTTTCTGGGATGCATTGTACTTCATTCCTTCTCATCATTTTTTCTTTTTCTTTTATTGCTTGATTAATTTAATTAGTAATAACCATACTTGTTAATAATGTCTATAATCTTACTTGAGACATGAAATTTTTTGTTTTTTTTCTTTTCCTCTAACCTCTTTATGAATTGTATCCACTAGTTCAAACTACGTGAATAAATTTGGATACGTGGGTTTCCCCACCCAGTCCAAATACAACCCATCCTCTTTTTCTCTAGGTTTTTTGTAGTTTTACGATTTCACACCCTATTTCCCTATCTTTGAATTTAAGACTCGGGAAAATTAAATTAAATAAAATTTACACCAACAAAATTTTATAGTGTGAATCACATGTAATTACTATAATTCATCACATTCACAAGTATTAATACTTGATAATGTCAAAAATGAATTTTGACACAATTTCCCCTTTTTCAAAAATTACCATAATTTTATCCATTTACTTTAAGCTTTTATGTTCATCTTGTACCTAATTCAATGATGATTCACCAATTATATCTATATGTGAATTTCACTAATCATTAGAAATCAACCCATAGTTTTATATAAACAACATGGTTGTAACAAAAAAAACCTTTTAATCCTAAAACCATGCTTCACTTGAAATAAATTGAAATTAATTATGCTCCATTGGATTTTTATCCATGCATGATAATTTTCATAATCATTTTCCCATGTATAAAATAAAGAAAACAATTGTTAGGTTTCAATTCTACCTAGCTAACTCACACGGGAAAATTTGATTTATCCCTTCATTCATTCATTCATAACCCAATGTAATGGATCTGCATTACATTATTTAATATCACAATGGTCCACAATTACTAAACCAACTATTTGCTTGTGTTTATAACTATACTTAAACTTCACTTCATTATTTTCCATGTACATGAACTAAAATATTCTTATCACAAAATACTTTGATCATGACTTAAATATACTTGACTTGAAAATCATCTTGGTAATTTTTCCAAATATCAATATCTAATTTTTTTTTTTTCACATTATACTTTTAACACTTAATCTACCACAATAGTGTTTATTACTCCTTTAACCATAGTGGAAGTAATAATATTCCGTCCATATGGTAAAATATGTCCTTCCACTTTACTTGCAACTTTTAAGGTGAATTCACTTTTAATATTCCCTGATGAATTATTTCTTCTCCCTTATCCAGTGGGTATAAAGTTTTGAAATTTAACACTAGCAAAATAAATTATCATGTATGAAGATATTATATTCATACAACTCAACAAAGTTAACATTATAACATATAACAAGATCACCTATATTTATAATGTTAATTGTAGATTTAACTTATGTCCACGTACGATTTTTTTCATTTTAATCTATCATTTCTCATGATATATATATATATATATATATATATATAGTTAATTAATAATTTACAACTTATATTGAACATACCTCTATTAAATATAAATTGTCATTTTTCTATTATACACCTTTCTCTATATATTCCAATATAAACTTTCCTTCTTCTTTTGTTCCAATAACTATGGTAAAACATAGTATTATATAACATATTAGGAACATATATCACCCCACAATTATTCATTTATATCTTTTCATGCCTCAAATCAACTTATTGTTATAATGAATATTAATAAATTCTATTTTAGTTGTTTTAACACTCCCAACTTTTAACTTCATTTTAATTACATATATCCATTCTTAACCTTATCTGAAGGTTAATTTCCTATAGATATATATTCTTACCCACATAATTATTTATATTCAATTCCACCACACTCTACGTAGTTGATAGGTGTATAAATTTTTCATCTTAATAGGATTAAACACTTAATTCGCTTCCAACTATGATATCCTTATTTACCCATCACATCCTAACACTCCTTAAATTTCCCACCAATCATCAATTTAGGTACACAAATTAAATTTCACTACTATGTTTTTTTTTTTTTCGCAATGTGGTGAAATTTAATTACCCATTGAATAATGTTATTTCCTATCTTGGAATCATGTATTTCTTTCCTTACTCTTCACCTTCTCGTTTATACATGGACACTGATTTTAATAAACCACTTAACTTCATCATAAAATGTATTGACTTAATAACTATGCATAGTAATTATATATACGAGGTTAGACCTTTATACCTAACCTCACCCTCAACTTGAAATTTGAAATAGTATTTAAATCTCACGAGATCACTTTTTAACTTCAACTAAATATGTGAAAGCATGTGATGCCATACTTAACTAACATATTAAGTAACTATAGTCTTTCCTATATGCTCTTAAACCTAGAGTACGATTATATATTTCTTTTATTTTCAAATTAATATATTCATTTCCCCATATGACGTTAACCATAATTTCTCCCCTTACACGTCCCTATCATTCATTTCGATGAAATCAATTTTCATTAATTACTTACCTATCCTCCATTCGGATGTTAGTACTAGTTGAGGAGTCAAACACGACTCACCTTCTCGAACCATGGAATATTCTCGAAATTACCCGATGTCATTATTACAATCGCTTGGTATATTAATTTTTTTCAACTCCCCAAGTACTTCTATTTGTGAATTCACATCGAGCATGTACAATTCTCCGATCTCCAGGAAACTTTCTTGGATCCTACGTGAGACGGTGTAATCTCTTGACATTTGTAGGAGATCGTTCATTGGGGTTTCTGCCCCAATTTTTTATTAAACCGCTTACTCTTTCGTTATCCTTCCTCTCCTTGAATTTTAGGAAAATGGATTTGCTTCTAGCAGAAATACGTTTTCTGGATCGTTGATGTCACACCTCCCAAATTTTTTTTTCTTGTGATTTAACTTGTATGTCTTTGTCTATCTATTCCACCAAATGTCTTTGTCTATCTATTCCACCCCAAATGTCTTTGTCTACATCTATTCCACCAATTCATTTGAAGTTCCTCCATTCACAACTAATTTATAAAATTAATTTGAATAGAGTAACAACCCCTATTATTATTTTTGTTCTAGTGATTATATTGCCCTTAAACCTTTTTTAACTATCATATTTGATACGCTTATATACAAAATCTAGGTATCAATTGTAACATCAACAATCATTAATTACCCCTATATACTTAATAGTGTCACCATAGTCTACTTGGGACGCTCGTATATATATAAAATCGTGCCCTATGGTTATACCGCCATGGTATATGTTTTGGGGTATTAACTAAGGAGTTAAATTTAACATTCGGATATCGGTGATATAATTTGATATGCACTAGTATGATTTCCAATTATGAAATACGACATCATACCCTCTTAGATCGTTAGTATGACGAGTAGTTAGTGATAACACATTATGTGATTAATATAATAGTTACCGGATCGTTGAGGTAGTTCGGTTCTATTCCAAATGTATATAGTTACCGAAACCTAATATCACGTTTAACCCTAGCTTTAGTGATCTTTGGCGCAATCTTACACGTAACTCTCATATGTTGATATTACACCTTTGTTTTGGTGAGTATTGCCATGCCACCCGCGTTCACGCATTGATATGGAGAAATTTGTACAACCCGGCGATCCGTCTTTTGCGAGGAAGGGCACGCGTCCTACCCTTCCCTCGCTACCGGAGTTACGGAATCCGAGACTTGCGTGTTCACAGTTCACACTAAAAAGGAATTTTATTTCAAAGGGTGTACCACTCTTTACTTCTTGCGTACGTTTCAACCATTCAGGCTTGATGGGTAAGAAGATCCTCATCGACTGGAAGAACTCATGACTCTACCGAATTTTCGTTTTCAGTACCTTGAGAGGTATTAAATAATATTAACCCTTGAGAGAATGGTACAAGGTTTTATCAAAATAATTGTTATAATCCCCACGAGTTTCGTCAAGCTGAATCTTCGAAGTGTTAATGCATCAATTCTTATTGCGGATCTCACAATTTCGTTTGGTTTATCTTAGACTCTAATTCCTATTATTTAATCTTCCATTGCCCGCTGTTCTACTATTCATCTCGCTCGTTTCGGTTAGTCAGAGTCTTTTCGGGATCTTAGATTCTCCCGAACGAGCACGGCCCGATTAACATTCCCCGGTCCCGGCGGGCCAGTAACTCTCTCTCACGATTACTATTCTTCCCGCATTTGTTGATTGTGGATTTCTCGTACGTAGAATGGATCCTTTCTTTCGATTACGCAGGGGCTGTTTTTCAAATTTGTTACCAAGCCATTATTATGATACATTTCGAGTGTTTATGGCCTTGACTACGTTACGTGTTCTAGATTTTAACTCGAGGTATTATGTTTCTGCCCGGGTCATGAGTTATGGGGTGCTAAACTAGGAGGGAAAACGTTATTCCTCTTACGCTAGACCCACTTAGATATTTTTCAGAGAACCCTTCTATTTCATTCATGGCGAAGCTTATCATATTCTCGCTCGACAATTACCCTTGCTACTTGGTAAATCGTACAGTTTTGTATCTTTTATGGTACATCGACGTGATTTTATTTTAGGTGTTATATAGCAATTCATGGCGTTTACCTTTACGCATCGTTAACTCAAGTTTCGGTGGTCTAGGTGTGAGGTTTCCCCCTTTACCCATTTCCCAGTGAAACTAACGGCTACGATTCTTAGAATATAATCATGCTCTTGTTTGTTCCCGATAACGTGTTGAGTTACGGCATTCGCGTACGCGTGAGAGGGGTTAAAGGGTGACGTTAATTCATTTTGTACTCCATAGTTTAGTTTTGTTTTATCGTTTCAAGCCCCATATCGCATATCCTTATTTCGTTGAGGGGAATGCATTTAATACATATCTACGGGAAAATGTTCTCATTTGATTTAATACCTACGTTTATCGATAGCTGGTGGATTTACACGGCTCGGTGTAAATAGATTGGTATAGGAGTATTGAAACAGCGCAACACGAGTTTATATATACCCATGTATTACTGCGGTTATGTTTTTGTGTTTCTATACTAGGTTAAATCTTGTTTTCGTCCTTCCCACATAAGCTAAGATGATGTTATGGTGCACACGCTCCGTTTGAATGGTAAAGGCTCCTACAATTTGAGCGCTATTGTACGTGTTAATTGTCTGAAGATTTATATCTTGCGTGAGCGGAATAGTTTTGTTCTTATGTGTAGCATTTTACATCATTTTATAGCTATGTCGGCCTGCAATTTCAACTTCAAAGATTTTTACCGCTTATCAATTCTTTTGTTTAATGCCCGCGTTTTATTTCTTTTCTCGTGTATATACGTGTCTCATTCAGTGTTAAAAAATTTATCAATTAACTCTTATGGAAACTACGATAATTCTCTCTTTGCTTCATGTCTACTTAAACGATCGTTTAACTTTAATCATGGAGTTTTTTCTGAATGATATTACTCTTAGCACGCTTTGACTCCTCTTATTGTTAGAAGACAATGACCTATTAGCAGTATGAAAGATATAAATGTTTTGCCTCGAGCGCTCCAATAGATTTTAGGAGGTTTATTAAGTGATATGGGTTTGATACTGAAGTATGCAGCTATAGATCGTTTTCACCATTAAATATCGTATACTCAAAACCCTCACTTGCAATGGACAGAGTTTTATTTACTTACTATCCATAAAGTTTTTTATTTTATAGTGAAGTGCGATTAGGGAACGAGTTGCTTATAATAGGGAGTAGTTTTTATTTGTTTTTTGTCTTCCCTTTATAAGTCGTGTTGTTTATCATAGTTATAACATATGTGGCTCAAATTTATGTACTTTCAGGCTGTTAGGATGGTTTCTATTTAAGTAAGACTGAGTATATGAACTCTGTAAATTAGTGCATTTCTATTCCTAGCTGCTTGCATGCACTTTTTATATTAACTCATCTATGGCTATTTTCCTATAGTATAAGAACCTTAGATTATTTTGCTTTCCTATATAGAGCATATATTCACATTATTTTATAGAACGAAGTAGATTTGAAACAACTCATCAATTCTTTTTGTAGAGATAAGTATCTTAAGATTTAAACTAGTTGTGGTTTAGAATTTCTATAGATTCTACTCTATATACTGATATTCTCTAACAATTCCTAAGGCCAAAGGTATAACCCCTTATGGCTCATCTTGCTAAATGTAGAGCCCATTAACAAATCTACTGTTGAAATAAATATTTGTTTTTATATGTAGCCAATTCATACTAATTCAAGTAGATGAAAAATTTCATTAAAGACATACCATTCATGCAGTAGACCAACCTCCCAACCGTAGAGTTCTATTTTCCTCTGAACTCACCTCAGTGAACCACCTCCACCACGAGATCAACCTCTTGATACGCTTAGAACGACTTATTTAAGCTATTTTCCCCAAGCCTATTTCTAATTACCGTCGAGAATAGCGGATACTTTTCTTCCTTTTTCCTAAGAAGCACTACCCCATTCTTGGGATTCTTTAAAGAGCGATTTATGCTTTTCTCGGCTTTCCGACTTTTCACCTCTTCCCAACTACTTTCCTCATCATTAGGAGAAATTTAGATTTCCTCAAAATCCTAAATTAGAAATAATTCCTTCCAAAGGATTTACGGGGAAAGTTTTAGGGAATACTTGCCTTATCCATCCTCAGTTTAGCCAAATCGTCTCTAAATCTCATTCTTGGTCTATATGCACATCATAAATTTATTTATTTCTTCAACTAAAATATTGAATTACATCATATTTTATTTATCCTTTAAGTCCCTCACTTAGGACTAAGTTCAAATGTCAAACTTCAAAATTTCAACACATAAATTGGGAGTGTTACATATTCCCCCTCCCCGAAAATAAATACCTAGTCACCAGTGTTATTTATTCAACTACTAAATTCAATTAAACAAAAAATCGATATTGTTCCCATATTTGCATCTTCCTTTTCCCGGTGGCCTTGACTGATAAAGTGCTTCCACTACCTTTTACTCGGCCCACTATTACATTTCCTCAATTAATTCACTACATCCCAATATTTGAAGCGTTACAGCCAGAAAAATCCCCTTGGTTCCTAGCAACATTCCAATCAACTATGTGAGAAGCATCATGCACATATATTTTTAATAATGAAACATAGAAACACATGCCTGCACTCCTAACATGGGGTGGTAAGGCCAGCTTGTAAATACTTTGGAATCACCCTTTCTAATACGTCAAAAGTTACAATATCCTGGAGCAGTTTCGCACAACCTGACATAAAGTGTGCTCTTTTTACCCAGGTTATCATAAAACATACATGGTATCCCACTTTGAATTCTCGGTGCACTCGTTTCTTATCGTATAATTTTAGGTTTGTGATCTTGTCTTTGTCTTAATGTTGCTTTGTATGTTTGACAATTCTTTCCATCTCTTGTAGTGCATACGGTCCCAACACCGGTTATCTCTGGTTGACTCGGCAAAAGTACGACACTTTCTCCCATAAGGTACTCAGATGGACTCATCTTAGTAGAGGATTGGTATACATTATTATAGGCAAACTCGGCTGAATGCGAATGCTCTTCCACTTTGATGGCCTATCCATCACATACATTCTCAACATATCCTCCAAAATTTGATTAGTCACTTCTGTTTGCCGTCAGTTTGAGGTGATAAATACGATGCAAATTGACCTTAGTACCCATCCTATGACGATCCTTTCCAAAACTGTGCTTTGTAAACTTAGCATCCCAATGCGAGACAATTGCAACCCAGGAACTCCATGAAGCCTTACTATCTCCTTGGAAAACATTTGCTACTTGGAAGTTGTTCCAAAGTAGATTTCCTTTGGTATAAAGTGGGCAACTTTATTTAGAGTGTCTACTACTACCATTACGGAATCATGCGTATTTGTTTTGGGTAATCCTGTTATAAAGTCCATGGAAAGCGTATCCCATTTGATGCGCAATTGGCAAAGGGTTCGAAAGTCTGTGGATGTTGATGCTCCACTTTGACTAATTGACATTCCATGCACCTACTTAAATATTACGCTACATCTCTCTTCATTCTATTTGAACAATTTCTTTTTAGTCTGATTAGCATTTCCCGATATCTCCCCAGATATCACGCATATGGTTGTTTATGATACTAATCCAGAATCTCTCTTTTCAAGGACTCTACACAGGGAACATACAACCTATTTTTATAACGGTCGGCCCTTGTTGGTTTTGAGTGAAATCGGTTTTCTCCTTTTTCGTAATTTCACTAGGAGAGTTTCATAGTTTTGATCGACTTTGCCTTTCTCGCAATTCTTACATTTCGATTTGAGCACTACTTCCAATGTGGTTTATATTCACATTAAACATTCACGCAATGCATCAGCAACTTTATTCCTCTTTTAGAAAAAACGCGATATGTTTTATATCCATATCAAATTCACTTAAAAAGACAACCATACGGCTTGTCTTGCATTAGATCAGTTGAAATAAATATTTGAGACTAATGTGTCCGATCTTGAATGTAAAAATTTTCCCGAGAAAATAGTGCCACCACATTTTCAAAGCATGTATAACGAGTACTAATTCTAGATCATAGGCACTATAATTACGTTTCATGAGTTTTCGGTTTTAGATTCATAGGCAATGGCGAATTTTCTGCAATAGGACTCCTCCCAATCCTTCTTTACACAAGCATACGTACATATCACAAATTCCTTATCGGGGTCTGCAATTTTGAGGATAGAGGCTGAAATGGAGTTTTTGTTTAATTTCTCAAAGCTTGTTTGGCATTTTCGGTCCACAACAACAACACCCTTCCTTTGTAATGAGGTTATAGGATTTGCCTATAGCCAGAAAATCTCTTCACAAATCTGCGATAATAGCTTGCAATTCCCATAAATGATCTTCTTCTTTGAAACATCGGTTAGGACTATCCATTGCTAATAGCTTTTATCTTTTTGGGGTGTACTTCTTAACCCTTTAGGAAATAATATGGCCGGATGTGAATTTATCTTTATAAAATTCACATTTGTTGAACTTGGCATATGGTAGTTTTCTTTTAAAGTGTGCAATACTATTCTCGGGTGTTCCTTATGTTCGTCCTCATTTTTTTGGGTAAAACTAGATATCATCTATGAACACAAAAATTAAATTTATCAAAATACTTATTCAACCTGCTTGTTCATCGGGCACATATAAATGTGGCGGAGACGATGCAAATCCATTAAAGGTAGGACTACAAATTCTAATGCCCATACACAGTTCGAAAATGCTGTTTCTTTGATGTCTTCTTCTTTAATTCTAAGGCTTTGGTGATAGCAGTCCTTGGAATCCCATCTTGGAAAAACCGAAGCTCCTCTCACTTGATCAAAGAATCATCAATTATCGGCAAAGAGAGGTATCTATTTTAATGGTTAACTTGTTAGTTGACGATAGTCAATGCACATCCTAAAAGTTCCATCTTTCTTTCACAAATAAAACCGGGGCTCCCCAAAGGAGACACACTTGTGGTCTTATATACCCTTTATCTATAACAGTTACTGTAATTTCACCCGAGTTCCATTAGTTCGGGAGGGCTCATTCGATAAGGTTCTAGGGGGAGAAACGGGGTGTTGCTCTTTGGTACCGGATCGATTGAAAAATCAATCTCTCTTTTGGGGGAAGATGAGGATTTCCTTGGGAAAAACTTCCTTAAATTCTCTAATAATTCTTTTAGTCTGACATCCATTAACTCTTCCCTCGGTTCTGTTCTATTTCTTCTACATGCCTTTGCACCAAACTTGGTATCCCTTCCTAGTACTCTTTTCAATTGCAAGGCAGAATTTGTCTTACGGAAAGAAGTTTTTGTTTTCCCTGAGAATAAGGTTTCCCTTCCTCATCTACACCATTTAAAGTCTTATCTTGACAATTCATCAGGCTCTTCTTTTCCATCCGATCCATTCCTTAATCAACAAATCTATATGACCCCAAGGGCTGAGAATATTCAAATTTACCTCTTTGTTTGAAAGTCATTTAGCAGACTACGTACGGGGAAGTTTGTGATATTTTCTCTTAGTTCAGGTGGCTATTTGTACCATATGGCAAGTGATTGTTGGAATTTCTCAGGACTTAAGATTACATTGTTCTACAATTTTTGGACTAATGTAACTCAAAGAAGCACACGGATCAGCCAGATAATATGAGATAAGTCAAATCACCCGCACCCTCTATTTCCACCATGGTTGCTTGATGTTTTGCTTGTACGATTTTCCGGGGTTGCACTTATAGTTGGTATGTTTTTTGGCTGCATCATTTCTTGTTGTCGCCTCTCGATCTCCCATGAGCATATGAATGTTTCTATGAGGCTGAGTCTTTCTCAAAGCCTGGGGCCCTCCACAGCCCCAACACTTCAAGGGTTCCTTCATTCTGCATTTGTCCTTCCTTTTTATTGTCTCCCTCCATTTTGTTTTGGGGAAGCCACTTGGGATTAGGCAGTTTGATTTTCTCACAGGTTTATTAAAATTTTTCTGTTGATGATCTCTGCCAAAATTCTTGGATAAGTGGGATTTTTCTATTTCCTCCCTTTTGAATTCATTTTTATTACCCAGTTTTCCCTTGTTGATTTTTCCTTTGGCTTGTTGGTAACATAATCGGCTTTTCCTGCTGACATCCATAGTTTTTGGGTTGTCAAACTCAATTTTCTCCTTGTATGCGAGTAGGTAAAACAATTCCAAAATATTTGAACTTTTGCCTTCTACTTCCTATGTAGAGGTACATATCTCGGTAGATTTGTAAACTTAGTAACAAATTCATCAATAGTGAAATTTTATCTGACCTAAGTTCATGAAATTCTTTTGCTTTGTCATCATAATAACGCTCATTCAAGTAAGATTGCTAACCTAACACGAAATCTTCCCAAATGCTTGTCTTTTCATCATTAGCATGGACCATTTTGTCTCCTCCCACCACAACGTAGCTTTCCTTATGGCAGTATGACTAATCGGCCTTGGTGCTGAGAATTCTTAGACCTGGAAATACTTGATCATATTAATAATAAGCTTCCGCATCCTCCTCTTTCTCCCCATCATAGGAGGGAGTTTGATCTTCCGGAACTCTCCCTGCAGTTCTTTTACCTTTTCTTCTCTTTGTCACAGTAGCTTCCTCATCATCTGACTCGTCCATCTTTCTCTTCCGGAACCTTCGCCTTCTTGGCTGTTTGGAAGTTAATTTTTTTTGATGAGTTTTCATTTTGTTCCTTCTTGGCCGATGACAACATGTCATTGTAGCTTCTTAGCTCAATTCTCGTTGCACCATTTTGTCACCAGCCTTAGTATCATCGCGGCGATTGGGATCTGGTGTAGCAAACTCATCATGAATCCACATAAATCCCCTCACTTGACCATTTCAGCGCTCACACTCATAACAGTTAGCAAAATTTTATAAAAATAAAATTTCCAAAAAAATAAAAAAAACATGTAACAACGTGCTTACAATCACGGCTTGACCCAAATTTTGTAAGCGGGTGCTCAAATGCCATTTGCTTTTACTCCCAAATTTATTTTTCTTGATTTAACTTAATATGTCTTTATATTCTATCTATTCCACCAAATGTCTTTGTCCATCTATTCCACCAATTCATTTTAGGTTCCTCCATTCACCCTTTAATTAAACATTAATTTGAATAGAGTAACAACCCCTATTATTTTTTTTGTTCTAGTGATTATATTACAACCCTTAAACCTTTTAACTATCATGTTAAGTAACTATACAAAATCTAGGTATCAATTGTAATATCAAAAATCCATGTTAATTACCCTATATACTTAATAGTGTCTCACCATAGTCTGCCAGGACATAAACGTATCTATCTCATCTCGTGCCTAGTTTATAAAGCCATGGTATATGTTTGGGGTATTAACTAAAGATTAAATTTAACATTAGGATATCGATTGATATAAGCGGAGATATGCATAGGTATGCTTCCAATGTAAAATCGACATCATACCTACCGATCGTTAGTGACATTAGTTAGTGATACTTGCTATCTTGATTAATATAATAGTTACCGGATCGTTGAGGTAGTTGGTTCTATTCCAAATGTATATAGTTCTGAAACCTAATATGCGTTTAACCCTGTTCCCAGTGATCTTTGGCGCAATCTTACACGTAACTCTCATATGTTGATACTTACATTGTTTTGGTCGTGTGTGTCATTTTAGCGTTCCACGCATTGATATGGAGAAATTGTACAGCAGGCGATCGTATTTTTGCTGAGGGAGGCACGCGTCCTACTGCTCACCGCTACTAGGTTACGGAATCCGGACTTGCGTGTTCCTGGTTCACGCTACGGGGAATTTTATTTCAAGAGATTTGTACCACTCTTGCTGTATGAACACGTTTCAACCACGAGTAGGAGGAGCTGATGGGTAAGAGCGTCATAAGCGAGTAGGAAGAACTCATGACTCCGCCGAATTTTCGTTTTCCGAATTACCTTGAAGGTATTAAATAATATTAACCCTTCTGAGGCCAGACACCAAGGTTTGCATCCAAAACGAAATTGTTATAATCCCCTCGGGATTTCGTCAACTCGAGATCTTCGAAGTGTTAATGCATCAATTCTGTTCTAGATTTCACAATTTCTTTTATCGGTTTATCTTAGACTCCTTAATTCCTATTATTTAATCTTCAATTGCCCCGAATTTGTTCTACTATTCATCTCGCTCATTTCGGTTAGTCAAATCTTCCGGATCTTAGATTCTCTGAGCAGGCACGGAGTTAGCATTCCCGGTCAGTACATTAGTAACTCTCTCTTTGATTTCTATTCTTCCGCATTTATTTGATTATGCAGTTCTGCGATGGCATTAGAATGGATCCTTTCTTTCGATTACGCCTAGAGATTTGTTTTTCGAATTTGTTATAAGCCATTCATATGATACATTTCGGTATTTATAGCGCGGCTACGTTACGTGTTCTATATTTTAACTCGGAGTATTATGTTTTATTAGGGTCAGGAGTTATGGGGTGCTAAACTAGGAGGGAAACGTTATTCCTCTTAACTAGACCACCGATCTTTTTCCGGGCCTCGATTTCATTCTGGCGAGACATCATATTCTCGCTACGTCTTCTACTTAACTGCTTGGTAAATCGGCCACCACATTTTCTCTGTCTCTTTTTATAGTACATCTGTGTTTATTTTAGGTGTTATATAAATAATTCTGAGCGTTACCTTTACACATCGTTAACTCAAGTTTTCGAGCGGTCAGTGTCTGAGTTTCCCCCCTTGCTACCCATTTTTCCAAGGGCGATTGAGACGCGGCCTCACAGTTTGCCTAATATAATCATGCTCTTATTTGTTCACATTAACGTGTTGAGTTAAGGTGTCTACGTGAGAGGGGTGAAAGGGTGACGTTGTTCATTTCTGTACTCCCATAGTTTAGTTGTTTATCGTTTCAAGCCCCATATACTCGCATATCCTTATTTCGTTGAGGTGTCTGTTTAATACATATCTACGGAAAATGTTTCTCATTTGATTTAATACCTCTGTCAATAGGTAGTCACCGTTTTACACGGCTCGGTGTAAATAGATTGGTATAGGAGTATTCGACAGCTTAACCCAACCTAGTTGCATATATACCCATCATATTACTGCAGTTATGTTTTGTGTTTCTATACTAGGTTAAATCTCGTTTCGTCCTTCCCATAAGCTAAGATGATGTTATGAATTTGTAACCGTTTGAATGGTAAAACCACACAATTTCGGTGCTATTTAATGCATTGTCTAATTGTCTGAAAATTTATATGTATGAGCGAATAGTTTTGTTCTTATGTGTAACATTTACATCATTTTATAAATATTCAATTATGTCATTACTCTTATTTTGGCAATTTTTCAGCTTATCAATTCTTGTTAATACCCGCATTTTATTTCTTTTCGTGTATATGCGGCCGTCTCATTCCAGTGTTAAAATTTACCTTTTATCAATTAACTCTTATGGAAACTGCGATAATTCTCTTTGCTTCATGTTTTACTGCTTGATCGTTTCCTCTTTTAATCATGGAGTTTTCTTTGAATGATATTACTCTTGCCTGCAGCTTTGACTCTCTTGTATTAGAACGTGACCTATTCGCGGTACTGAAAGATATAAATGTTTTTGCCTGTTGATCCTAATAGATTTTAGGGTTTGATGCGATGATATGGGTTTGATACAAACCAATACCTGGCTATAGATCGTTTTACGTTAAATATAATTATGCTCAAAACCCTCACTTGCAATGGACGAGTTTGTTACTATCCACCAAAGTTTGTTTTTATTTTATAGTGAGGCACGAATAGGGAACATAGTTGCTTATAATAGGAGTAGTTTTTATTTGTTTTATCAAACGGCTTGCTCTATAAGTCATGTTGTTTATCATAGTTATAACATATGTGGCTCAAATTTATGTGCTCGAGATTTGTTAGGATGGTTTCTATTTAAATAGGAGGAGTATGTGAACTACTTTGTGGCTGGTGGTGCATTTCTATTCTAGGCTCCCGCTTTGCATGCACTTTTTATATTAACTCATCATAGTGGCTGCTCACTATAGTATAAGAACCTTGAGATTATTTTTCTTTCCTATGTAGGCATATATTCACATTATTTTATAGAACGAGAGAGTAGATTTGAAACTAACTCATCAAATTCTTTTGTGAGAGATAAGTATCTTTAGATTTAAACCCGGTTGTGGTTTAGAATTTCTATAAGATTCTACTCTATATCTCGTGTTCAAATACAACAATGCCTAAGGCCAAAAGGTATAACCTATATGGCTCATCTTGCTAAATGTGCCGATAACAAATCTACAATAAAATAAATATTTGTTTTTATATGTAGCCAATTCATGCTTGATTCAAGTAGAGTGAAAATTTTCATTAAAGACATACCATTCATGCGGTGAGACCAACCTCAATGGTAGAGTTCTATTTTTCCCCTAGAACTCACAGAGGCACGAGACCACCTCCACGCGAGATCAACCTCTTGATGCAGCTGGAGACGACTTATTTAAGCTATTTTCCCACAGGCACATGGCTACAGTGCTGCGTCCGGAGAATGGCAGGGATGCTTTTTCTTCTGTTTGCCTAGGCTTCCCATTCTTGGGATTCTTTAAAGGCGATTTATGCTTTTCCTCGGCTTTTCGACTTTTCACCTCTTCCCAACTACTTTCCTCATCATTGGGGGAAATTTAGATTTTTCTCAAATCTAAATTAGAAATAATAATTCACTTTCAAGGATTTACGGGAAGGATTTTAGGGGAATACTTGCCTTATCCATCCTCATGGATTTAGCAGAAATGGTCTCTAAGAAAATCTCGTTCTTGGTCCTATATGCACATCAGAAATTTTATTTATTTCTTCAACTAAAATATTTAATTACATCCATATTTTATTTATCCTTTGAGGGTCCACTCCCCTTAGGACTAAGTTCAAATGTCAAACTTCAAAATTTCAACACATAAATTGGGGGGTGTTACGAGTTTAATGGCTCGAACCTACACCGGATTCAACCCACGTTCAATGAGCTAAGTTGTCCATGGTTCTAATAGTCCTACTATGTAATAGTTATTACATTTTACAATATGATATGAAGCTCATGTTTTCTTCACTGTGTCTTTTAACTTCGATTTCTCTCTCTAAGAAACTTTTTGGCATGTTGGAGTTTCGGTTACGTTCGAGGTTGGGTTCCCCTCACGTAGTGAAATGGTAATACTGCTTCCGGAACCCCTAATTCGATTTGGATCATTTCAAGCATTGTCCCGGCTCGTTGATACATTTAGGAAATTTCCCTTTTTGTTTTTCGTTTTTTGGTAATTATTGTTTTTAATTTCTCCAGCGGAGGTTTCTCTCGGCATATTGTGAAATTCTTGCGAAAAATGAGGGCCAAAAATATCTCGATTTCTCTTAAGATGATGAGGAAGTGGTCATAATCCCATTATATTTTAGCTATGCCCTTTTCTTCTTCAAGCCAAAAGGTTCGAGAACTACGTCTCTTCCATTCGCACGGCGTGCGAAATTCTTAATATTTTATATACATCGAGATAAAATTATCTAGGAAAGTTGCAGTGCGTAGACTCACTGCATTCTCGGAAATATCTTCTATATTGGATTAAACTCGATTAAAGTACCTCTTTTCCAATCCTTCTTGCATTATTAGTGCCCTGTTCATTTACTACGCATAATTCTCTTCCCGGCTAACTTTCTCTCTCTCTCTTTGCTTGACATTATTGTAGCACCTTGATTGGTACCGTTTTGTGGCCATATTCGAAAATGATCTCCTCTATATATTTAAGATCGGGTGGCTATTTTATGATGCATCCGGTGCCTTTAGCACCAATTAGCTATCAAGTTGTATCTCAAAGCTGAGTGCATCGTAGACTTTATTAAAATTTCTCGGTTTTAAATTTATATGTATATCGGTACTACCTATATAACTATCTCTGAGTCCTTATAGAAATTCCCTTTTGTACCCAGTAAGCGAGACGATTTTTAAGCATATCGGAGATGCTTTCTCTTTGTTTATATAAAGAAAACTTTACTCTTATCTCTAGAAGTTCCCTTTTCTAGGTATATAGGGGAAACAAATATAAATTCATTTTTCTCTTTGTATTTTCTATCCATACTAAAGATTTTACCCTCATAATTGGAAGACTTCCTAGTGAGAGGTTAGGTATTACGCAAGTATTTCAGCAATATTAAAAGAAATCCCAGTGAACTCATATATATAATTACTCCTTCACGTTTAGTTTTGTTCTTGGAATGTGCATTTAATCTTGTCATGAAGTTCCTTATTTCGTTGAAGTTGTACTATTACTATGCTTCATCTTGGGAATATAATCTAGGATCTTAAAATGTTTAGATCATTTATAGAATATATTGTTTATATATTCTCTTACCATTTGTTATATGGAAAAATATGATACATCCATATGGAATTTACGTCTTGCTCGATAAGGCTAGCTGAGATGATATATCGATTGGAGGTACTATTTGTTTCTCTATTGTTTTTCATCACGGTAAAGAACACTTAGTTTAGGAATTTAAGAAATGGAAAATCATCCCTTCTATACTACTTGTAGTCTTCGTTCAACATATGGGATTAAATCCTGCGCATGTTCATGGTAGTACCATTTTTCCCCTTTCCTCTCCATTAACTTCGAGCGTAGATCTTTTCTATTGTATTAAGATGGTTTCGGTATCTTAACTTTATGAACAACGAAATTTCTTTGTACATGATGATAGTAGGACAATAACTAACTGTGTCATTGTAAACTTATAGATTTATTTTATTTTTGTTTTCATCATGGGTATATAGTCCAAGTGAAGAAACAATCGTACACTCTTATTTTACATAGAAGTAATATTTTTACGAGAGATATCGATTTCTAGATTTAAACCTATTATAGGTTTGAGACATGACGACAGTATATGAGTCTCATCATATTACTCCCATCCAAGTACCTGAGATTTGGAAATGTTTCCTACTTCATCACAATACGTTAAATGTATGGACATCGGATATATGATGTATTATATTATATATATGGCATCATATTTTCCATTAGTTACGGCTTTTGTTAAGAATATATGCGCTATCCATTTTTCCTTTGTTACCACATTATTCTTGCCGGTCGGCAACTAATAAACATAATACGGTTGTTGGTTTTATCATGTCGAGTTACTAAATAACTACGAGCGGCCATGGTTTCTTGCCAATTTAATGTTTAATGCAGTGATCGAAATGTCGTGGCTACCTTGACATTACTAAATGCATACACCGGAAATTTTATGAGCACTACGTAATGAGTAATGGTTTTCTTTTTCTTGCCGGATCTAGCCCAGGCTTACGAGCGTTTACTCAGTAAAGAATAATTTTTAATGCTACGCGGTTTCTGCTGGCTACGCACGTCTCCTCACCGATTAAACTTATATGCATCTTGTCGCAAATGGTTAATTTTCATATTTCATTAGGTTATACTAATTTTGTTCGCGGAGAATTGAGGTTACGTGTTGTTTCGTTTTCCAACTTTACAATAATTGCATTTTCCCATTACGTTTGATGTTCCACATAAAATGTAAATGCTGCAAGATGATTAATGTTGGTCTGATCGGTGAAATTTCTTGGAATAGAATTAATGCATAACAAATTCGATAACACGATAAATGAGTATAGATAAGCCTTAAATTAAACGGAATACCTAACAACGGCTCGAGATATACATGTTCCGACTCAACCCCTCCCCTGTACAATCATTGTTATATTGTACCTATAAATGTCCGGCTGCTATTCAATTCCTCTTAGTTTTAAAAAGCTTCCATCTGTGTATCTTTCCTTTTTGTTTTACCTTACATAAAAAGTGGCATAGCCACAGATTGGTGGTTTTGGCTTTCCGCGGTTGATATATATGATGGAGGCTGTGCTAGATACTTGATCTCAAAGCGCCCAAACATGCAAAGAAACAATTTCCCTAATTTTAGAAACCCTTGTTCACGAGACAAGTTTTCTTCTATGGTCTCAACCACTCATTAAACAAGACCAAAAAAACTGAGAGCGAGAAGCAAGGACACACAAGCTACAAAAGGTTTCATTTACGAACCCAAAATCAGGTCGGGTGACTTAAGGGAATCATTATCGAAGGGATTTCAACGCTATTTCTTCATTATAGCCTACTATTCATAAAATTTATAACAACTTATTGTTTCTCTGTCGAGCACATAACTTTGCGATTTTCTCAACTTGTGCTCACGAAATTACCATTTGTCACGTCCACCATACCCGAAGCCTTCTTATCCACATAACATTACCTCAGTTACACTCTACATTATGCACCAGATAACATCCAAAATTTTTCTGTTGAATCAATTACAAGTTCATAATTTTATCCGGTATTTTAATTCCTCTTTAGTAATTATAGGCAGTAGTGCGAAGATAAGAATTCCCATGAGAAATTTCCTCAATTTTAAATCAATCAATCTAGTCGACTTACATATATATGTATGTATTTCTCAGGTCAGTTCTTCAGAGTTTTGTCCAACTCTAACTGACCAATAGGCCCTTCCTCAAACTTTCCAGTTTGCAAACCTTATAGACTTTCCAGCATCTATAATTATAAAGTTTCAGCATCTTTGTATAGATGTATACATCCACATATACATCTATCTATATTATTTAACCTTCATTGCTTCAACTACTTTTTCAGCAGGTTATATTGAAGGTGGGTAGATGCTCTTTTCCTAGTGTTTCAATATGCTTACAATCTTCCCTCACACATACTTTTATCACACAAGTAGATTTTCAATAGGACTCTTCCCTTATTTTATTGTTACAAATATTCAACATATTTGAAACTCTGGTGCATATTAAACTCTTCCATTGGAAACTAGTATATAGATTATCTTGCTTCAATCAAATGGAAGTAATGAAACCGAAATTGATATTTTAGACTCCCTATTTTCAGATCCTCGTTCTTAGTTAGGATTTAAATTCTGGTTTCGTATATTTAAACTTCCATGTAATAGAACAATTTAAATTCTTAATTCTACAATTCTTTCCATTGAAGTACAGCTGTTATACTGAAATAAATACCTCTATCAGAGGTTTAGTTGTTTTCCTACTTGCTTTTCTTGACTACAGTTTTATTAAATTGTTCTGTTTAGATAACACAGCAACTAATTTGTCATTTAAAGATAGCAAGCTACCCTTGAATTTTTTTTCTATTTGCTTTAACATTAAGATGACTTATCATCTCTAAACTGTATCACTGCAAGGTACTTATCCCTAGAAACAAACCATTGGTCCCTACTATTAACATACTAGATTTTCAGCTATTAGATCTAGATTGTAATTGCATAAGGTACTTAACAACCATTCAATCTAAAATTTGCATAAGAATTTACAACATAACAATTCATAAACCTGGATATATTTAATACAGACTTAAATAAATCTCCAAATTTCTGCATGCATATCGATACTATGACCAGTCCTCCCAACCTTAGAGTTCGTCTATCTCCAGAACTCACCCCCGAGCTGAGATCCTCCAAGAACAGACTAACCTCAATCTGTTCTGGAGCAGCTTATTTAAGTTATGCTCTCCCCAAAGCCTGTTTCCAATTCTGCGTCCAGAATTTCAGGATGCTTTTATTCCTGTTTGCCTAGGCTTCCCTTATTTAGGGACTTTAAAGCTGCTTTCTGCTTTTCCAGCTTTTCCAGCTTTTTACCTCTTCCCAACTACTTTCCTCATCATTGGGGGAATTTAGATTTTTCCTCAAAAATCTAAATTAGAAATAATTTCTTTCAAGGATTTTTGAAAGATTTTGGGGAAAGTATTTACCTTTTCCATACCCTCATGGATTAGGCATGTGATCTCAATTTCTCATTTGGTCATAGTGCATACACAATATTTTATTTATTTTTCATAAATAAATAATTAACCACATCCACACAAATAATTATCCATTGGGGTCCACTCCCCTTTGGATTTATGTTCAAATGTCTAATTTGAAAAGCATAGAACTTGGGGGTGTTACATATTCCCCCTCTGAAAACAAACACCGTCCTCGGTGTTGACAACTATCTACTTAGTTTATTTTGAAAATAAATATGAATGCTTTTCCATCATCTCAGCTTCTCTTTTCCATGTAGCTTTTTCAGCAGTAAAGTGCTCCACTGCACCTTTACTCTAGCTACTGTTCGATTTCGCAATTCAATTTCTTGCCGCTCTCAGATTTGAAGCGGCTCTGGAAGGAATTCCTCTTCTGGTTCCACCTGGATCACATTCCAATCAATAATGTGAGAAGCATCATGTACAAAAATTATTACTTTTTTCCAACAAGGAGACATGAAACACATCATGAAATTTAATATGCAATGGTAAGGCTAGTTTATAAGCCATTAGTTTCCCCCCTTTCCAACACCTTCCTCGGTGTTACACTTTAACGTTGATTTCTCAACTTTGACGAAGATTTCTTCTTCGTCCTTGCTTAGTTTCCAGCAGAGTACTCTCCTGCCTTATGCAGTTGATTTTCTTCCTACTTCTTTGCAAGAAGTCTGTCTAGAAAATCTTTTATTCCGTTCTTTCTGTCCACAATTTATACCAATGTAAGTAATATCAGGTACATATAATTAATAATCCACAATAACATTCTGAATTTCAATAATTTCAAGGAATTCAGTTATTAGTCAAACCGTTCAGGTTCATAATAGTTTAGTGCACTTTTAGTACACTACTTATCTTTTCTTGTTTTTTCAGTGAGATTCTTTCCTCACGCAAACTTGGTCCAGTTCAGTTTTTCTTGATTTTCTAGGTGATTTATCTGCACTTATCTTCACCTTTTTTCTCCTTGTTTCCAGAGTGTACAATTTCCTGTTACACACTTGGATAAACAATTTTACAACTTTTCATTAGTACTCATAAATGAAAGAAAACAACTGTATCATATGCATGGTTATGCTTACCCTTTCTCAGTTCATAGCTGTACTTCCAGTACCTTCTCATAATTTTTTTTTTCTTTTGTTAGCCAATTAATTTAATTAGTAATAACCAGACTTGTTAATAATGTCTATAATTCAATTCTTACTTCAGACATGAATTTTTTTTTTTTTTTTTTTTCCTCTAACCTCTTTTATGAATTGTATCCACTAGTTCAAAACTTACCTGAATAAATTTGGATCTGATGGGTTTCCCCCACACCCCAGTCCAAATACAACCCATCCTCTTTTCTCCTGGTTTGTAGCTGTACGATTTCATACTATTTCCCTATCTTTGAATTTAAGACTCAGGAAAATTAAATTAAATAAAATTTACACCAACAAAATTTTATAGTGTGAATACATGTAATTACTATAATTCATCACATTCACAAGTATTAATACTTGATAATGTCAAAAATGAATTTTGACACAATTTCCCCTTTTTCAAAAAATTACCATAATTTATCCATTTACTTTAAACTTTTTTGTTCATGCTGTACTAATTCCAATGATGATTCACCAATTATATCTATATGTGAATTTCACTAATCATTAGAAATCAACCCATGGTTTATATAAACAACATATGGTTTGTAACAAAAAACCTTTTCTAATCCTAAAACCATACTTCACTTGATAAATTGAGGAAATTAATTATGCTCCATTGGATTTTTATCCATGCATGATAATTTTCATAATCATTTTCCCATGTATAAAATAAAAAAAACAATTTTTTAGGTTTTCAATTCTACCCTAGCTAACTCACCTGGGAAAATTTGATTTATCCCTTCATTCATTCATTCATAACTCAATGTAATGGATCTGCATTACATTATTTAATATGCAATGGTCCACAATTACTAAACCAACTATTTAACTGTGTTTATAACTCGTACTTACCCTTACCACTTCATTATTTTCCATGTACATGAACTAAAATATGCTTGTCACAAAATACTTTAGTCATGACTTAAATATACTTGACTTGAAAATCATCTTGGTAATTTTTTCAAATATCAATATCCAATTTTTTTTTTTTTTTTTTTTTTCACATTATACTTTTAACACTTAATCTACCACAATAGTGTTTATTACTCCTTTAACCATGATTAGAGTAATAATATTCCGGCCATATGGTAAAATATGTCCTTCCACTTTACTTGCAACTTTTAAGGTGAATTCACTTTTAATATTCCCTAGTGAATTATTTCTTCTCCCTTAATCCCGTGGGTATAAAGTTTGAAATTTACTAACTGAAATAAATTATCATGTATGAAGATATTATATTCATACAACTCAACAAAGTTAACATTATAACATATAACAAGATCACCTATATTTATAATGTTAATTGTAGATTTAACTTATGTCCCACGTGCAATTTGTTTCATTTTAATCTATCATTTCTCATGATAATATATATATATATATATATATATATATATATATATATATATATATATATATATATATATATTTAATAGTTAATTAAGAATTTACAACTTATATTTAACATACCTCTATTAAATATAAATTGTCATTTTTCTATTATACACCTTTCTCTATATATTCCAATATAAACTTTCCTTCTTCTTTTGTTCCAATAACTATGGTAAAACATAGTATTATATAACATATTAGGAACATATATCACCCCACAATTATTCATTTATATCTTTTCATGCCTCAAATCAACTTATTGTTATAATGAATATTAATAAAATTCTATTTTAGTTGTTTTAACACTCCCAACTTTTAACTTCATTTTTAATTACATATATCCATTTCTTAACCTTATCCTGAAGGTTAATTTCCCTATAGATATATATTATTGCCCACATAATTATTTATACTCAATTCCACCACACTCTAGTGTGGTTGATAGGTGTATAAATTTTTCATCTTATTAGGATTAAACCATAGGAATTCCGCTTCCAACTATGATATCCTTATTTACCCATCACATCCTAACACTCCTTAAATTTCCTAATCATCAATTTCCGGTACACAAATTAAATTTCACTATACTATGTTTTTCTTTTTTCCTGGCAATGTGGTGAAATTTAATTACCCATTTGAATAGTGTTATTTCCTATCTTGGAATCATGTATTTCTTTCCTTACTCTTCACCTTCTCGTTTATACATGGACACCAGTTTTAATAAACCACTTAACTTCCTCATAAAATGTATTGACTTAATAACTATGCATAGTAATTATATATATACATGTTAGACCTTTATACCTAACCTCACCCTCAACTTAATTTGAAATGGTATTTAAATCTCACCGAGATCACTTTTTTCCTTCAACTAAAAATGTGAAAGCATATGATTCCATACTTAACTAACGTATTAAGTAACTATAGTCTTTCCTATATGCTCTTAAACCTAGAGTCTGATTATATATTTCTTTTATTTTAAAAATTAATATATTCGTTTCTCCATATGACGTTAACCATAATTTCTCCCACTTACACGTCCCTATCATTCATTTCGATGAAATCAATTTTCATTAATTACTTACCTATCCTCCATTCGGATGTTAGTACTAGTTGAGGAGTCCAGCTCACGACTCACCTTCTCGAGCCATGGAAAATTCTCGAAATTACCAATGTCATTATTAAAATCGCTTGGTATATTAATTTTTTTTTCAACTCCCCAAGTACTTCCTGCTGTGAATTCACATCAAGGCGTACAATTCCCAGTCTCCGAGCTTTCTTGGATCTGCGCGAGACGGTGTAATCTCTTGACATTTGTAGGGATATGATTCATTAGGGTTTTCTGCCCCAATTTTTATTAAACCGCTTACTCTTTCGTTATCCTGCCTCTCCTTAGATTTTCTGAGAGAAATGGTTGCTCTAGCAATACGTTTTTCTGGATCGTTGAATGGCTCGAACCTACACCAGTTCAACCCACGTTCAACTGGTAATTTTCATGGTTCTAATAGTTTTATTATTTTTTTTTTTTCCTGCTATGTAATAGTTATTACATTTTTACAATATGATATCAAGCTCATGTTTTCTTCCTGTATCTTTTAACTTAATTTCTCACTCCGAAACCTTTTGGCATGTTGGGTTTCAGTTACATTGAGGTTCTGGGTTCCCCTCGTAGTGAAATGGTAATACCTTCTGAAACCCCTAATTCGATTTGGATCATTTAAGCATTGTCCCAGCTCGTGATACATTTAGGAAATTTCCCTTTTGTTTTTCATTTTTGGTAATTATTGTTTTAATTTCTCAACCGAGGTTTCTCTCGGCATATTGTGAAATTCTTACTAAAAAATGAAGACCAAAATCGATTTCTCTTAAGATGATGAGGAAGTGGTCATACTCTATTATATTTTCGCTTATACCCTTTTCTTCTTCAAGGCAAAGGTTCAGAACTACGTCTCTTCCATTAGCATGACGGTGCAAATTCTTAATATTTTATTTTTATACATCCGAGATAAAATTATCTAGGAAAGTTACCAGGTATAGATTTCCCTGCATTCTCAGGAATATCTTCTATATTGGATTAAACTCTGATAAATTATCTCTTTCCAATCATTCTTGTTATTAGTGCCTTTTTTTTTCTGTTCATTTACTATGCAGAATTCTCTTCCAGCAACTTTCTCTCTCTCTTTACTGACTTATTATGCTTTTAACAGATTGGTACCAGGGTTTCGTGGCCATATTCGAAAATGATATCTTCTATAGATTTAAGATCGGTGGCTATTTTATGATGCTCCAGTGCCTTTAGCAATTAGCTATCGAGTTGTATCTCAAACTGGTCTGTCGAACTTTATTAAAATTTCTCAGTTTTAAATTTATATGTATAACAGTACTACCTGTATAACTATACAATCCTTACAGAAATTCCCTTTTGTACTTATTAACTGAACGATTTTTAAGCATATCAGAATGCTTTACTGTTTATACAAGAAAACTTTACTCTTATCTCTAGAAGTTCCCTTTTCTAGGTATATAGGGAAATAATTATAAATTCATTTTTCTCTTTGTATGTTCTATCCATACTAAAGATTTTACCCTCATAATTGGAAGACTTCTAGTGAGAGGTTAAATTATGTAAGTATTTCAGCAATATTAAAAGAAATCCGTGAACTCATACATATAATCTAGGATCTTAAAATGTTTAGATCATTTATAGAATATATTGTTTATATATTCTCTTACCATTTGTTATATGGAAAATATGATACATCCATATGGAATTTCTGATACTGCTCCATAAGGCCAGCTAGATGATATATATGTTAGGTACTATTGTTTTCTTTATTGTTTTTCATCACAGTAAAGAACACTTAGTTTAGCAATTTAAAATTGGAAAATCATCCTTCTATACTACTTGTAGTCTTCGTTCAACATATGGGATTAAATTCTGCATGTTCATGGTAGTACCATTTTCCCCTTTCCTCTCCATTAACTTTAGCATAGATCTTTTCTATTGTATTAAGATGGTTTCAGTATCTTAACTTTATGAACACTGAAATTTCTTTTACATAATGATGATAGTAGGACAATAGCTAACTATGTCATTGTAAACTTATAGATTTATTTTTATTTTTATTTTTCATCATGGGTATATAGTCCAAGTGAAGAAACAATCATACACTCTTGTTTTACATAGAAGTAATATTTTTCTGAGAGATATCGATTTCCAGATTTAAACCTATTATAGGTTTAGACATTCTGGTATATGAGTCTCATCATATTACTCCCCTACAAGTACACAGATTTGAAATGTTTCTACTTCATCACAATCTGTTAAATGTATGGACATCGAATATATAATATATTATATTATATATATGGCATCATATTTTCCATTGTTCTGGCTTTTGTTAAGATATATGCGCTATCCATTTTTTTCCTTTGTTACCACATATTCTTGTCGGTCGGCAACTAATAAGCATAATACAGTCTGGTTTTATCATGTCGAGTTACTAAATAACTACAGGCAGCCACGGTTTTTACTGAATTTAATGTTTAATCTGGTAATGTAATTTCGTTGCTACCTTGCCATTACTAAATGCCTACACCAAAAATTTTATAGCACTAAGTAATGAGTAATGGTTTTCTTTTTCTTGCCAGATCTAGCCGACCTTACGGCATTTATCCAGTAAGGATAATTTTAATGCTACGCAGACATGGCTACACACGTCTCCTCACCGATTAAACTTATATGCATCTTATGCGAATGGTTAATTTTCATATTTCATTATGTTATACTAATTTTGTTAGCGGAGAATTGAGGGTTACGTGTTGTTTGTTTTCCAACTTTAATAATTGCATTTCCCATTACGTTTAATGTTCCACAGAAAACGTAAATGCCGAGATTATTAATGTTGGTTTGACCGGTGAAATTTCTTGGAGTAGAATTAATGCATAACAGATTCGATAACACCAATAAATGAGTATAGATAAGCCTTAAATTAAACGGAATACCTATATGGCTCGAATATACATGTTCCGCTCAACCCCTCCTTTACAATCAATGTTATAATGATCTATAAATGTCCGCTGCTATTCAATTCCTTTTTTTTTTTAGTTTTAAAAAGGTTCTATCTGTGTATCTTTCCTTTGTTGATATATATGATGGGCATGCTAGGGGGATACTGATCTCAAACAGCCCCAAACATGCAAAGAAACAATTTCCTAATTTTAAAAACCCTTGTTCACAGACAAGTTTTCTTCTATGGTCTCAACCCTCATTAACAAGACCAAACAGCTAGACAGAAGCAAGGACACACAAGCACAGAAGGTTTCATTTTCAGAACCGAAAATCAGGTCGGGTGACTTAAGGGAATCATTATCAAGGGATTCCAACGCTATTTCTTCATTATAGCCTAATATTCATAAAATTTATAACAACTTATTGTTTCTTTGTGAGCACATAACCTGCCCAGTTTTCTCAACTTGGGCTCCGATACCATTTGTCATGTCTCCCATACCCAGCTTCTTATCCATATAACATTACCTCAGTTATACTCTACATTATGCACCAGATAACATCCAAAATTTTTCTGTTGAATCAATTACAAGTTCATAATTTTATCCGGTATTTTAATTCCTCTTTAGTAATTATAGGCAGTAGTGCGAAGATAATAATTCCCATGAGAAATTTCCTCAATTTTAAATCAGTCAATCTAGTCGACTTACATATATATGTATGTATTTCCCAGGTCAGTTCTTCAGAGTTTTGTCCAACTCTAACTGACCAATAGGCCCTTCCTCAAACTTTCCAGTTTGCAAACCTTATAGACTTTCCAGCATCTATAATTATAAAGTTTCAGCATCTTTGTATAGATGTATACATCCACATATACATCTATCTATATTATTTAACCTTCATTGCTTCAACTACTTTTTCAGCAGGTTATATTGAAGGTGGGTAGATGCTCTTTTCCTAGTGTTTCAATATGCTTACAATCTTCCCTCACACATACTTTTATCACACAAGTAGATTTTCAATAGGACTCTTCCCTTATTTTATTGTTACAAATATTCAACATATTTGAAACTCTGGTGCATATTAAACTCTTCCATTGGAAACTAGTATATAGATCATCTTGCTTCAATCAAATGGAAGTAATGAAACCGAAATTGATATTTTAGACTCCCTATTTTCAGATCCTCGTTCTTAGTTAGGATTTAAATTCTGGTTTCGTATATTTAAAATTCCATGTAATAGAACAATTTAAATTCTTAATTCTACAATTCTTGCCATTGCAGTACAGCTGTTATACTGAAATAAATACCTCTATCAGAGGTTTAGTTGTTTTCCTACTTGCTGTTCTTGACTACAGTTTTATTAAATTGTTCTGTTTAGACAACACAGCAACTAAGTTGTCATTTAAAGATAGCAAGCTACCCTTGAATTTTTTTTCTATTTGCTTTAACATTAAGATGACTTATCATCTCTAAACTGTATTACTGCAAGGTACTTATCCCTAGAACCAAACCATTGGTCCCTACTATTAACATACTAGATTTTCAGCTATTAGATCTAGATTGTAATTTCATAAGGTACTGAACAACCATTCAATCTAAAATTTGCATAAGAATTTATAACATAACAATTCATAAACCTCTATATATTTAATATAGACTTAAATAAATCTCCAAATTTATGCATGCATACCGATACTATGACCAGTCCTCCCAACCTTAGAATTCTTCTATCTCCATAACTCACCCCCGAGCTGAGATCCTCCAAGAATAGACTAACCTCAATCTATTATGGAGTAGCTTATTTAAGCTATGCTCTCCCCAAAGCCTGTTTCCAATTCTGTGTCCAGAATTTCAGGATGCTTTTATTCCTGTTTGCCTAGGCTTCCCTTATTTAGGGACTTTAAAGCTGCTTTCTGCTTTTCCAGCTTTTCCAGCTTTTTACCTCTTCCCAACTACTTTTCTCATCATTGGGGAATTTAGATTTTTCCTCAAAAATCTAAATTAGAAATAACTTCTTTCAAGGATTTTTGAAAGATTTTGGGGAAAGTCTTTACCTTTTCCATAACCTCATGGATTAGGCATGTGATCTCAATTTCTCATTTGGTCATAGTGCATACACAATATTTTATTTATTTTTCATAAATAAATAATTAACCACATCCACACAAATAATTATCCATTGGGGTCCACTCCCCTTTGGATTTATGTTCAAATGTCTAATTTGAAAAGCATAGAAACTTGGGGGTGTTACATTGTCCCAATGCGACGTTGGACCAACTATGACCATGGTTGGCCATGGGTGATTTTCATATTGCGACAATGGTTCTCATAATGTGTCATTTGATCATGGATGACATTGATCGATTATTCATATTATAAACTAAAAAAAACTAATAAACCCAAGGGTTTAATATTATAAACCAAAGCAAGTGGTGAACCAAAGGGAAAATCATTACCCAAAAAATTATAAACCAAAGGAATTGGTGAACCCAATGGAATTGATTTAAACATTGAGACAATTGTTGTAATGCGACTTAGGCCAACGTTAGACCAAGTATGACCATGGTTGCTGAGGGTGATTTCATATTGATACAATGTTTGTCGGAATGTGACATTTGATCATGGATGACATTGATCGATTATTCATATTATAAACAAAAAAAACTAATAAACCCAAGGGTTTAATATTATAAACCAAAGGAATTGGTGAACCCAAGGGACAACCATTACCCAACAAATTATAAACCAAAATTGGTGAACCCAAGGGAATTGATTTAAACATTGAGACATTTGTTGTCACAATGGAGCGTTGGACAACTATGACCATGGTTGTCGCAGCGAAGTGATTTTCATATTGAGAAAATGTTTCTCATAATGTGTCATTTGATCATGGATGACATTGATCGATTATTCATATTATAAACCAAAAAAACTAATAAACCCAAAGGGTTTAATATTATAAACCAAAGCAAGTGGTGAACCTAACGGAAAATCATTACCCAAAAAATTATAAACCAAAGGAATTGGTGAACCCAAGGGAATTGATTTAAACATTGAGACAATTATTGTCACAATGCGACATTGGACCAAATATGACCATGGCTGGCCATTAGTGATTTTCATATTGATACAATGTTTGTCGAGTGTGACATTTGATCATGAATGACATTGATCGATTATTCATATTATAAACCAAAAAAACTAATAAACCCAAGGGTTTAATATTATAAAACCAAAGGAATTGGTGAACCCAAGGGACAACGATTACCCAAAAAATTATAAACCAAAGTAATTGTTGAACCCAAGGGAATTGATTTAAACATTGAGACAATTGTTGTCACAATTCAACATTGGACCAACTATGACCAGAGGTTGGCCATGGGTGATTTTTTCATATTGAAACAATATTTGTCAGAATGTGACATTTGATCATGGATGACATTGATCGAGTATTCATATTATAAACAAAAGAACTAATAAACCAAAGGGTTTAATATTATAAACTAAAGGAATTGGTGAACCCAAGGGACAACCATTACCCAAAAAAATTATAAACCAAAGGAATTGGTGAACCCAAGGGAATTGATTTAAACATTGAGACAATTGTTGTCACAATGCGACATTGGACCAACTATGACCATGGTTGGTACATTCTTATCCAATCCAGATTTGATGATAGTTTTCACTTGTCATAACAACCTCTATTTTATACTTGTCTACCTCAATTCTTGACGATCTGATCCAAGCTCTATGACTTTGAGGTACCAAATAGCTTGCGATACACAATACTATAGTCATTTTCGAGTCTTTTCCAAGCTCTATGACCTAAGGTACCACATAGCTACGATTCACAATACATATTCATTTTCACAATGAGTAGTTTCTTCCACGTTTCCAACCAAAAATAATCTATAGAAATCGTCAGTTCTTGTAGCTTGACAAAAAATTTGTTCATACATTATTAAAAAAATCTTCCTGTAATTGCATCTTTTTGTACAAATGCGTGAACAGATATTTTGTTTCATTTCAAGAATTCCTTCTCAAATCAATAATCCCAAAGTGATAAATGGAGAGTGGTCTCGAACCGGCCTAGGCCCGAGCGAGCGTAACAAAAAGTTATATCGTGTTCATTAATAAAACTTTCAAGAGTATCATGACACGGTGATGGAAGGATAGGAAAATAGTAATTTAAGAATGAAAGCAAATAGTAAATTTGGAGAAGAACCTTAACATAACAAGGGAAAAGAATCGTACCCGGCATTCTACGTAACGTGGCCATAGGCATTTCCTTGCTTGATTCTCTCGTAAGGCCCGGGGAAAGCGATATTAGCATTACTATCGCCCCGGAGAAGAAAGTCGTAATCATCATCGTGAGAAAGCATGCCACAATCTTAACAATGGACAGCTTTGCTTAGCCTCCCCGTCTTGTGACGGAATTCACCATGAAAAATTTCTTTCCAACGAGAATCGAACTGCGACAAGATTTTACTACTCGGATAAACAAAAAATGTACTACGCTTGCTTTGAGCGGATTACTCAAATGCATAGAAATTTGACGAGCGAATGAAAGGATTACTCAAATGCATGAAATTTACGAGGCAAATGATTGAACACGAAACGTTATGCCGACTCAATTCCACTCACTTTTGCCGCTCTCACCCGGTTCGATAAAACCTACGCGTGGCCCATAATACTAAATGAATGAAAGTTGAACTTTGTGAAATGTTATACGACTCAATTCCATTTCGCCTTCATCAACAAGCCACTCACCTGCTCGCTCTCGCCCACGTTCGATAAAAACCTACGCGTGGCCCATAATACTAAGCCAGTAATCTTCCATTCCACCCATGTTCATCTTCCGAGTTCATCCTAATTTGATAGGTGGCGTGCTCACATTTTTTTGAGAATTCATGTTTATTTGAGAATTTGAACAATCAAATAGGTGGCATTTTAGTTTGAACCATCACTTGTTAATTTTGATAGGTGGCGGTCAACAAAGTAGCTACGATAAATTTTTTAATCATGTTTTGTAAAAAATTAATTTAAGTATGGTTTAAACACGTGATTTAGATATGCAAGGAAGTTACTTTTTTGAATTTCATCCATTGATTTAGTGGCGACGACCGAATATACGGCATCTTTCAATCTAGACCATCGGATCAAAAGATTAATTAGCCTAATCACAAAAGATGCTCCTTTCGAGTGAGGGGGATACGCTTTCATCGACGTAATTAAAAAATAAATAAATTAATATCTACATTTATGGGGATAGAAAATCTTATACCCAAAATTATAACTTGAGTTTAAAATTTTCTATAGAAAATGTTATACAAAATTATAAATTGAGTTTAAAATTTTATAGAAAAGTATCATCCTATTTTTGATCCTATTATAGGTAAATAGCTAATATGATTTTTTATATATAAATAAGTTTTAAAATGTTATGTTATGTATTATGGAGTTTATTTATTTTAGAAAGTGAGATGAAATGATTTATGTGATTTTAAATAAGTTGAAAATAGAAAAAATCAGTTTCACTTCAAATGTTTTCTATACCTTCTTATTAAAATGGTTGTATTAGGGCAAAGATTTTTGAAACTTGCGGTAAAGATTTTTGAAAATATGAATTACAGTGGTTAAAATTTAGTATTTTGGGTGCTATAAAGATTTTTATGGCGCTGAATTCATTTCCACCATAAAAAATGCAATTCAAACCCTCCAACTACCTAATTTTTTAAAAGCTATTATATTATGTGAGTAGACAACTCCATTAAAATATAATTTCAAATTATTTCTATACACTCTTATTAAAATCTAATTTCAAATTATTTCTATACACTCTTATTCAAATCTAATTTCAAATTGGTAAACATAATTTTAATTTTCTTAACGTATTACTTTATATTAAAAATAAAAATTTCCAAAACAACTATTTGAATTTTTAATCAAATTTTATTTTAACAAACATTTATCATAATTATTATATCATCTGCAATTCTCGACAATTTTTCAAAAAAAGAGACTATTTGTTTAAAAAAGAAACAATGCATTCTCATCGTGATTCCACTTAAACTAAAATAAAATAAGATAAGATATATATTATTAAAAAATAAATATAATTTAGGAATAAAAGAAAAGTCACCACCCGAGTCCATTATAGTCCACTCTCCCACGTCACGTGGGATTGTAACTACAGAATTTTCTTTTCGATTGTAATTACAGTGAATGAATGATATTATTAACTTTGTAATTTAATTATTATTTTTATTTAAATTGACCCAATCTTTCATAGATATTAATTACACTTAAATTACCTAATTGCGAAACCCAGGAAGTCTGAATCGAACTCTTCATCGTCTGACACCGGCACTTCGGGGCCTGCCATGCATGAATCGAACTCTTCATCGTCTCAGAGTTACTGCATCATCGAAATTGATGGCAGAAACAACGCTCTAATTGGAAACAATGGATCCAATATCACTTGTACTTGTCTGTTATGGAGGGCATCCAGAAATGGAACTTCAAGCTTGTAGAATGCAGTGAGGAGTAGATACCTGAAGCCTGCTGGAAATGAATGAATGCATGTTGGGACATAATTTAAATTTATCCAATGTCCCATGCCTGCCCCTTTTAATATTTTTAACCAAATCTTGCCATTTCTTTTAATATTTTTAACTAAATCGGACGACCGCATTTGTTTTGCAATGCCGTGAGTGGTTCCCCACCACCACCACTTCCCTTTCTTGTTGTTCTTGGAAACCTTACACTCACGTGACCTTTCGCTTCGCCATGCCATAGGTGGTTCTGGACACACGACCAAGGTCGGTGGTGACAGCTGTGCGTTCCGCTTTTTTTGTTTTGTTTTTGTTATAGACGTTGTGGCCGCTCCTTTTAACGCTCAAGAATATCAAGCTTTTTCTTTTCTTAAGGGATTCTTCATGCTTTAGGTGTTGTGGTGCGGTGTATGTATATATATGGGTGCCTCTCAACGAATAGTTCATCCTCCGGTGTATATATATATATGGTTTGGGTGCCTCTCAACAAATAGTTCATCCTCTTCTTGTATTTGCAGAGAATTTTGTTGAATGTCTATTGGAAGTGTTTTCTTTTTTCTGTAACTGTATAATGTCAATGTTTCTACGGGAAGTGTTTTATCTGGTCGTGTAACTGTGACTGGAAGTGTTTTATCTGGTGGGTCTTTTTGTTTTAAGGGATGCTGTATGGACGAATGAAATTAAGACG
>JAXQQM020079437.1:0-15414 GCA_034641835.2 Pinus albicaulis
CACTGAATGGAATCGTTGCGATTGGAAGAATACCGCCCACCCTGGATAAGTGGTGCGATGAAAACAGGCCCAATTTTTTAGCAGAGGATGCGGGGCGGGGACCACAAGAGCAATGGGCTATGGTATGTTGATTTGTGTTCGATCAAAAGGTTCAAAGCATGCCCAATAGCCTTACACGGTAAACGCCTTTTCATCTGGCACAGGGCCTCAGGGCTAGGTGTTACACAGTAATTTGTCACCGTCCCTACCATTCCCCGTCCCACACAATGGAGGACCCATTTTGTGACCTATGAACATTGTCATGCCTTGAAAACATCATCAATGCATTCCTATAAGCATGAGCTTCAATTGCCCTAAAGACATCTCCTTGCAAAAATCATGAAAAGCATCTCCTTTTGCATTGGCGCGGGCAGACAGTTCAGCACTCGCGCCAATGGGGAAAATCCTACAAAGAGGTCGTGCCAACTAGCGCTCTGTCCCAGAGCAGTAGTAGCGCCAGCCAATTTAAGGAGTGTTTTTTAAATAAATATGGCGCAAGTTGTGTTTCAAAAAACTCAGAAACCATTGCCTATCTTGAGTTGGGAGGTTTGGCTGCGGGAGTTCTATGGAAGGGAAGTGGTTTTTCCACCTCCCATGGAACCTTCCTTGTTGATAGGTCCAATCCCACAATAATAGGGATCCCAACTCCCTCCTTCCCCATCTATAAAAGCCTGCTCAATTCCATGGCAAGCTAGTCTTGAAGTGCCTAAGCTTTGAATCTCCAAATTCCCAAGAGCCTTTGTGCTGTAAGAGCCCTCTTTCTTCCCTTAAGGCCGACTCAAGTAAGGAGACTATCGTCAAGAGACTCTGGAGAGGTTTTCCCTTTCCCTGGCGAGCTTTGCGAGACGTGAACGACTGGAGACCCATCCGAAGGAGACCACGACGTCAGAACTTTGGTTGTAATCTCTTTCGATTGTTATTTAATGAATGATTAAGATTATGGTTCCACTCTGTTTTCGATTATGTTAATATGAGTAGTATCCTTTCTGACTGATATTTAGTTGTGTATGCTGGATTTTATGCTTGTATCTGTTTGTTTCTTGCACGTGCAGGTATCCATCCGTGGAGATCGTGGAGGATCGTGATCTGCTGAGGCTGAGGAACGGAAACGCTCTCTTCTTCAGATCATAGCATTGGATTCCAGGTAGGCCTCCATCTTTGGTCTTTTCATTCGTAACTAGGAACTTGCGTTGTAACATTTCGTGATTGTTGCTAGACCCCTGCTGGGCTAGTAGGGATCGCCTCTGTCCGCAGAGGGGATTTACCTCCTCAACAATTTGGCGACTCCACTGGGGATCGTCTAGACTTCACTATCTCGTTTGGATTGTCTCGTTTGATTGTTTTATGATTTTCCTTGCTTGGTTAGCCTTCTGGGCTGGGCTCTTTTGCTATTTCTTGCTTCTTGGTCTGCTTAGTTTACATTGGTCTGCTTCTGGAGTAGTTCTTTTTTAATTTTGGCTGATAAACTCAACTGGCGCGCTTTTAAGCCCGACAGTCACGCCAATTGGCGCATGTTGCTTTTGTTTAACCCGCACCAATTGCTTTCTAGCGCCAGTTACAGCCTTACAGTTGCACCACTCCTGTAGGGTTTTTGAGTTTGCTTAGTTTTGAGCTCTCTGGATCTGGTCAGTGCTTTTCTTCTTGATTTTCTGACTACCTGAGTGTGTTGGGGTCCTGTTTGACTGAGAATTCACCTCTGTCGTTTGGTTGTTTGCTTTTATCTATCGATTTCACGTTTCAAGCCCTAGGGCATCTAGTGGCTTAGTGTATCGAGCCCTCCTTGGGAGTTTTGGTGTTTCTTTTGTCCAGTCGACTTTCTGATTGCTCCTCCGCATCCTCTTAGTAGTTGTTCATTGTTTTGTTGCAATTTTCGGGTGATTTCTCGTTCCTTCATTCAAATTTCGTTTGGTCTTGCTTTGGGCCTAGATCACACGGTCCATTGGAGCCTTTGAGTCTTTTCTTCATTTTGAGAGACTTTGGTCGATTTTGGATCTGATTGCTTGTGTTATTGAGTGAAATTTTTTTGTTTTTCTCTCTCAATATCGTTTCTCAAGTTGTTCCATTTATTTTCAGTTTGTTTAGTGCATATTAGCTATCAAACGTTGAAAATTTAAAAGAAAAAATCTCTTTTTCTTTTGGTTAATTAGTGCAATTGTAATCTTTTCGATTTTGCTAGTGATTAGTGATTTGAATGAAAAGTTTTCAATTTCATTAGTTGCATTAGAGATCTCATTGTTTGTCTTCCGATCATTTCGTTTGTGTAAAAGCTCTCAACTCTTCTGTAACTAGTTTTCATCGAACGAAATGTTGGACTGTGGCATGTAGCTTTGCATTTAAGAGTCTTTTAAGACATTACACACGATAGGGCCTAAAAATTGAAACTTAATTGAAGATCAACTGTAAAATTTATCCAATTAACCTAAGGCAGCATTGAAATCTAACGAAACATATTTAGTGGTCTAGGCTAGAGAAGTGTTCCAGCGTCTTTAAACCTAGCAGCTGTCGTTCGCCTTTTGGCTTTAGACAGCGCTAGTACGGACTTGTGCTCCCTGTACCGTCGCGTATATAAAGGGAGACCCCTCTAGGTTTTCAATCCTTTATCTACAGGAAGTCGAGTCTGCCGCCCTATACCTGTGATACACCGAACACAGCATTCGGGGAGACTACCTGCACGTACGGAAAGTCCTTGGTCGATTTCTGTTTCATTATTGAAACCAAGGTGTATATTGTAGTTCACGGATATTTGGTACACCCTTTGTTCCTAGTATTACCTGAGCAGTCATTTGGTATTTTCTGACTCCCTAAACTTGAAAAGACTGTCAAGCGCTTGTCCTTTCACGCTTGTGTCAAATCTGAAAGAGATAGAGTCATCTTTTGTCGTTTCTCGACTCTTAAAACATGAAACGGTAAAGTTTCTTACTTTTCAATGTGGTAAAAATTAATCACCCACGATTACACGCCCGTTTAGATATTGCTTGTTGACCGTTTGATCGTGTGTCTTAACTCGTTTTCAGCCTGTGTGTGTGTTTGCTTCTTTTTCTCTGGTCTTTTGCCACAGTGGCAGAACCTTCGGTTTCGTCTACTGGTAGTCCTTACACGGACGATTCTTCAAAGGCTTCCCAATCCTCTGTTGAACCACAACAACCTGTTGTTTCCGAGTTTCCTGATGGGGGACCGGTTCTCGCTGAGCAACCCTTTGGAGGACCAGTTGAGTTCAATTGGCCCTTTTCGGACCCTGTGTCTGAATTGAGATTAGGAGCTGATTTCCTTTCTCTTACATCGGGTTCGCCTTTTGTTGCTACTGTATTTCCTCCTAGTCCTCGCCGTCTCTTGCGAGATTTAACGGCAGGATCAACCATGAGTGATTCTGGTGAGGAAATCCCAACGTCTGGTGAAGACTATCAGCTCTTCCCACGAAGATTGTTTGAGGGAGACAACTCTGAGCTGGCTAACATGTCAACAGCCAGTCCTTCTTTACCACAGGGATACAGATCTCTGGGTCAGATCATTTCTGCTGCAGCCTCTATGGGAATATCATCTCCCGCTTCGAGGCCAGCTGCCACTACACCCGGGGTGTCTCCTCAGACGCCCGTCACTTCTGTTCCCGTCCGGCCCACTGTCTATGTGGCCGCCTCTTCTCCTGTTGTCTCAGCATCTGCTACTAGGGCTGGGCCAACTCCTGAAGATGTTTATCTAGCTACTGTTATACCGGAGAACATCTCTCCGAAGGAGTATCGGTTGTCTTTGCAACAGCCGAACGCCGAGGTTGGACCGTCCTCCCAAGATCCCTACCGATCTTACTTTTCGCACTATGCACAGGATGGTACTCCCGTGTATGCTTTCCCAGGTCAGTATGACGAGCACGGGGAGATTTTGCGTCTACCCGCTCCTGAGGCTTATCTTTATGCTCAAGGTTTACCGTACAACCAGGCTTATAACCCGCAAGGACAGCCTTTTCAAGGCCAACCTGCGGGCCAACCTGGCTATCTTTATGATCCACATGGGCAGCCCATCCAGGGCTACCCTGCGGGCCAACAAGGGCCATCGTACAGTCCGCAAGGACAGTATTACAGCCCTTCCGGTCAACCTATCCAACCTCAGCCGGGGTACCAACCGGGACCGGTCTATGGTCCTGGGGGGAAAATCCAGCCTTCTTTACCGATGCAACCGCAGTATCCTGTTGTTTCTAATGTTGCATATCAGCCAGGACCATCCTATGGTTCTGCTTCAGGTCAAACCGGTTTCCAGCAAGTACCTGGTCCTGTTCCACCACCAGGCCAACCGGCTCATCCGGTACAACCCGGTGTTCCACCTCCAGGCCAACCGGCCCATCCGGTATAACCTGGGGCTCACTTACAACCAGGTCAACCTGCGCAACCGGCGCCGCCTGTCTATCCGGGTCAACCTGGTCATTCAGGTCAGCCCTTGCATCCGGGTCAACTTGTTCACTCAGGTCAGCCCTCTCAGTCGGGTCAACCTGTTCATTCAGGGCAGCCCGCTCATTCCATTAACCCTGCACAGCAGCCGGTTCATTCAATGCCACAGCCAAATCAACAGCTGCGCCCTACATATCAGGCTCTGCAAGGTTCCACTTTTCAGCAGCCTACTCATCCTCAAGGTGGTTATTATCCTCATGGTCAGTCTCAACCGAACTATAACCACCCCAGAGGCTCTCAGTATTATCCTCCTCCACCCGGTTTTACCTACACTCAGCAGCCAAATCCAAACGCTGCTTATACGGGGCCGATGCCTAATCAGGGTCCGTACCCTGGTCATCAAGCCCCACACTATGGTTACCAGCATCCAAATCAATCTGGTTATATGACCTATGCCCCCTACGGTCAGAATCCTACAGGACAGAACCCGTGGGGGCAAGGATATTCACAACCATCGTGGAGTATGGGTACCGGACCTCATCCTGGGCCTGGCATGGCAGTTAATCCTCCATTGTCGTTCCTGGCTACCTTGGAACTGCCGGATGTTTCAAAGTTGACCAATGATCCGATTTTACATAATCCGTATTGGCCTTCGGTTCCCACCAAGATACCAGGTGATTGTCCCAAGTTTGAGGGAAAAGCTGGGGAGGACCCCCAGGCGCATGTGATGACGTATCATATTTGGTGTTCGTCTAACTCTTGGGTCGACGATTCGATTCGCCTGCGCCTCTTCTAGCGTACTTTAACTGGAGCTGCTGCTAAGTGGTACATAGAGTTATCCCGTGGCATTTTTCAAGATTTCAACTCTTTAGCCATGGCTTTCCTCACGCATTTCCAGTTACCGGTTCGTTATGAAGCCGGGACGCACCTCCTGACTTCTCTGAAGCAGGATAAAGCCACTCACATCTCAGATCACATTCATGAGTGGCGGCGCCGTCGTAGACTGATCAAGTTTCACATACCTGATCAGATACTGACTCACTGGTTCACCACCTCCTTTGTGAATAAAATCGCTAAGGATATCGCGATGGGAGCGTGTGTGACAGAGGAACAAGCCATCGTGCATGCCCAGTACCTGGATCTTGTCTATTCTCAGTCTGGCATGCTTTATGACATCTTGACTGATGCTCCATGGCCCAGAATCAGTAAGGCTCCACCCACCCCTGCGGTGGATGGTGTCATTGGTTCTGTCTCTCAAAATTCGAAGAAATCTTCGAATGGGAAGCAGAAGGCTAATTCTTCCAACAATACCTCTGCTAATCCCGCCTCATCTGATTCTGGTAAAACCGCGGAGGTGAATTCCGTTCAGGCCAATCCTGCAGACAAATCCTCCAAGGGGAAGAAGAAGGGCAAAGGTAAATCTAAATCTGATGCCCCGAAACTAGAATCTAAATCTCATATTGAGGATGGCTCCCAGCGTAAACCGAAGTACCCTTGCCTCATCTATGAAGGGGACCATTATACTAAGGATTTTCCACGACGATCTGAGGTTAGTCAACTTCTTAAAGGCCCTAAAGGGACTCCGGCTATTTTAAAAGAGCCATTTCCATCTCAGCAGACCCAGATGGTCGAACAGCCGTCACCATCTGCACCGTTTGGGTCTTAGGTTTTCATGGTGAAGAGTGTTGCACCTATCTCTATCGCCACGCGGTCGAAGGATTACAACGAATCGCGATAGTCACCCGGGTAGGCAGTGGCAGATGGGCCGCCTCCCCCACCTGTCTCTGGTCCGTTGGAAATCAAGAAGCCTACTCTCGAACCCGTTGTGAAGCCCCCTCCCAAAGGTGTTCTTCGAAGATCTTCTTATAATCCAAACGCTCGTGCCGCTCAACATTACAGTATTGTTGAGGATCTGGCACAGGCGTCGTGTGCTATGTCTGCACTTGAGGTTCTTCAAAGTTGTCCTTCACAACGGAAGGCTTTACTGTCTGCCATCGGTGGCATCGATCTCACCGACTCGAGCCTTCTCACCTTCGATTTGGAGAATTTTACTCCCCAGCTTCCACATCAAATCGCTTTGGTTATTCAAGTCGGGATTAACGATCTGAACATTCATAGGGTCGTCGTAGATGAGGGTGCATCTACCTGCGTTATGTCCTCCGCTTGCTGGAAGGCCATCGGCTCTCCAGCCTTGTCGTCATCTCCCAATGCCCTTGAGGCATTTGATGGTCGGGAATCTAAACCCCTGGGCGTTCTCGAGAGTCTAGCGATCACATTACAGGGAAAAACTGTCAACGTAGAAGTGGAAGTTGTTGACGCTAAACTCAACTACAATATACTTCTTGGCCGCAGTTGGACCCATGCCATGCTCTGTGTGCCGTCTACCGTCTTTCGATTCATTTAGTTCCCTCACGAGGGCAAGATTGTCACGGTGGATGAGTTGTCATTTTTCACCTCTAACTCTGAGAACAACGTGCCATACGTGGATCAAATTCCGAATCCCCCAGACAGTGTAGGACTTGGTCTCTTCAAAGACCCAGTCCTCATGGGTATCTTTCCCGCACCGCCACCGCATACTGCTCAAGTCAACATGTTGTCCAGGTCCGATGACCCCTGGCTTATTCCTACGCCTGAGCAGGTATATGAGTTTGGGGAATCCATGCCTTTAATGCTAGTAGAGATCAACTACTGTGAGATTGTTGCTGCATCGGATCCTCCACCTCCTCAGCATGCTCCTTTGAGCATGGCTCTCGACATCTACTCTCAATCCCCCTGGCTTGGTCAGGCTGATTCACCTAATCCTCTCAGAGAGACTTTTCCTTCCGATGAGGCTATCATTGAAACTATGTCTCTTGAGGAGCTGCCTTGGGGCGATGGACATCATCGCTCCTCGTTTATGCCTGTCTTGGGGGCAATGACTGATTTTCTAGAGCGTTATGCTACTTAGGTTCCTTCCCCTCCTCTTCAAACGCCCATCTTGACGCACGAGGTTTTTTCGGAGGCTAACCTCAGTAACATTACTCAAACTATTCCAATCAACATCTCCGTTAAACCGGGGATTGTTGAGAATATTGATGTGGGTGTGACTTGTTCTCCCGATGAGATTCAAGTCTATACTGAGATTTTCAAATAATTCAGAGATGTTTTCGCATGGTCTTACGAGGAAATGCCGGGGATTGACCCTAGTATTGTAGTGCACGAGATTCCAACCTATCCAGGTGAAAAACCCGTGCGCCAACGCTTATGCTCCATGCATCCTCGGAAAGCCACCGCCATCAAGGCAGAAGTTGAAAAACTTCTGAACGCGGGTTTCATTTATCCTATCCCCCTCACAGAATGGGTGTCTAACATTGTCCCTGTCGATAAAAAGCAGGGTAAGATTAGAGTCTGTGTCGATTATCGCGACATCAATCGCAGCTGTCCAAAGGATAATTATCCCACTCCCTTTATAGACCAGATCATCGAAGAATGTGCTGGGAGTGAGATATATTCCTTAATGGACGGTTTCTCAGGATATAACCAAATCAATATTGCACTTGAGGATCAACACAAGACCACATTCATCTGTCCGTGGGGTACTTTCGCGTACAAAAAACTCTCGTTCGGCTTGAAAAACGCTGGAGCCACTTTTCAGCGTGCGATGTCCTACGCTTTTCATGACATTCACCATATCGTTTAGCCTTATCTGGATGACTTGCCAGCCCATTCGGGTAAGCGAGAGGACCATCCTGAGCATCTCCGCCAGATCTTTCTTCATTGCAGGCGCTATAATATCGGGCTTAATCCTCATAAATGTGTCTTCTGCGTTGATTTTGGCTGTCTTTTAGGATTCATCGTCTTGAAAGACAGAATTCGCCTTGACCCTTTAAAAGTCGAGGCCATCATAAATCTCCCATCACCCTCCTCCCTGTATCAATTACAGAGTCTGCAGGGGAAAGCGAATTTTCTTCGGCGCTTTATCCCGAATTATGCCGAGGTGGCCAAAGGATTCACTCGTTTGTTAAAGCAGAACATTCCCTTTCATTGGGACAAAATTGCTCAGGAATCCTTTGAGAAGCTGAAGACATTGCTAGTCAATGCTCTGTTGCTTCGTCCTCCGGACTACCACCCCGACTTCAATTTATATCTAGCCGCCGCATTTAGCACCATAACCATGGTCTTGGTGCAGGATGACGATCACAGTGATGAACATGTTGTTTATTACTTGTCTTGGAACCTTATCAACCTGGAAACGCGTTATGCACATGTCGAGAAGTTGGCATTAGCAGCAGTATACGTTGTACAACGCTTTCGCCATTACATCCTTTTTCGCACGATAATAGTGGTTTCAGACTGCAACCCTATGACGTATATTCTTTCTAGACAATTACTGGAAGGCAAGTACTCCAAATGAATTGTGATCCTGCAGGATTTTGACTTGGAGTTCACTGCTGCTAAGTCAACTAAATCACTGGTCTTCGCGGATTTGATATTTTCTCTCCCTACAGACTCTGCTTCCTCACACTCTGAAGACCATATACCGGACGAAACGCTTTTCCTCATCAGTACTCGTGACCCTTGGTACGGTGACATAATAGTGTATCTTCAGACCTCGACATTTCAGTCTGAGTTGGATAAAGTTTCCCGCCGTCGGATTCGGCACCAGTCCCAACCCTACCGTATAGTAGGAGATACCTTATATCACGTTGGAGTAGATTCGGTGCTCCGGCGATGCCTAACCCTGGAAGAGGCTGAGAAGGTCCTAAATGACTACCACAGTGGCGCCTGTGGTGGTCATATGTCCGGCTATGCTACTTCCCAGAAGACTCTGCGGGCAGGTTATTTCTGGCCTTCCATATTCAAAGACTGTATCACTGCAATCCGTAAATGTCATCCATGCCAGATATTTCAGCGCAAGATGCACGCGCCGCCTTTGCCATTGCATCCCGTTATTACCATCGGCCCTTTTGCGAAATGGGGCGTGGATTTTATGACGTGTAACCCTCACTCGGCCGGGGGGCATGCGTATATCATTGTCGCCGTCGACTACTTCACCAAGTGGGCCGAGGCGATGCCTACACTAGCTGCTGATGGTAAAATGGCTGCTCAATTTATATTCAACCACATTATTGCACGATTTAGGGTTCCTCAAGCCATCGTCACTAATCACGGTACTCACTTCCGATATTATATGATGGCGGAGCTGACTTCAATGTTGGGCTTGCGTCACGACAGCTCGACACCATATTATCCTCAAGCGAATGGTCAGGTTGAAGCAGTGAACAAGGTTTTGGTCACTATGCTTCAGCGAATAGTTGGTATTCACAAATCCAATTGGCATCTCCAACTGTTCTCAGCTCTCTGGGCATACCGAACATATGCAAAGAGTGCAACTGGGTTCACACCATTTCAATTGGTGTATGGCCTGGAAGCAACTCTTCCGGTTGAATGCGAGATTCCTTCGTTAAAATTAGTTGTGGAGCTTCTACCTAACACTTCTGCTGAGGAAGAACGTCTTCTGTATCTGGAACGGTTGGATTAAACCCGTCGTCTAGCTGCTTTGGTTATCGAAGCACATAAAGAAGAGGGTCAAAACTCATTTTGATCAATCTGTTTCTCCTCGTTCCTTTATTGAAGGGGACCTCGTCCTCCTGTACGATCAAGCACATGATAAGCTTGGAGCCGGTAAGTTCCAGCCTATGTGGCATGGGCCCTATATAGTAAAACACGTTTTTAAAAATGGGGCCTACGAGCTTATAGATTATGAAGGAATTCCACTGGCACAGCCCAGAAATGGGTTGTACCTCAAAAAGTACTATGCCTGAAGTGATTTCTTGGTGTGGTGTGTGTACATAGGTGGGTGATTTTCATTTGTGTGCATGTATAGTGTGGTGTGCTTTGTAAACATCTTTCTGCTGATCGGGTCTTCCTGGTTGTGCAGATGTCTTTTCATCCATTTGTTGGTTTCACGGATGGTGCCTCCCATAGTACCAGGAATCTGTCTTCAGCAGCCTGGGTAATCTATGATCCTGCTGGAGAGTTGATTGACTTGCAAGGAGTGTGTCTAGGACATACCACGAACAACATCGCGGAATATAGTGTTGTTTTAGAATTATTACCCGAGGCAGTAAACCTTGGTATCCATGAATTGCTCGTGTATCTAGATTCACAGCTTGTGGTGTTACAATTGAACGGACACTATTCGGTAAGAAACCCGTCCATCTTACGTCTGTATTTGCGTATTCGATTACTGGAAAGAAATTTTGACTACATTACATATCATCATATACCCAGACATTTGAATACATTAACAGATGCAATAGAAAATTTGGTATTAGACACACATTTGCGCAATTTATAAATCATCATCACATGTAAAGAAAGATCCATCCAGAAATAGATATGCATATATATAGATATCAAAATGTTTACATAGAGTGTGTCACATAAATTCAAAATATACATAATCGTCTTAAGTACATCCGGAGACGATACGTCTCTCAAAAAATAGGTGTGGTATAAATCCTAAGGGCTAATCCACATGGTGCTCATGATAGCATGTGACTGCACGCACTAAGCGTCTCAGGATTCAGTGTATCCGACTTGGAACTCCCACCGTGTGGCGCTGGTATGCCATCGGTACGTCCGCCAGCCGAGCATAGTCTGGAATCCCTCGGGCAATGCCCTCAAGATTCTGGATCAACTCCTCTCCTCCGGTGCCCTCTCCCTCAAGATCAGGGGCGAGTTGAGTCCTCCGGGAGATTGGAGACATCCCAGCTGGTCTCTCAGGTCCCACATCTCCATACATATATAAAATGTGTTAAGACGAATGTGTATTAACAAAAAAAAACATAAAACATAAAAATAAAAAACATGAGGTCTTACCCAACTCCTCGTCCCAGTCATCTCCTTCTGGCAGTGGGAGATCTGGGTCTCCGGTGAAGTCAGTTCCTGCATAGGGCCAGTCTTCCACTACAATCAGCTGGCGCCGTAACCACCTAAAGAACTCCGGCCTCCAGGACATCTGTTGGCCACCTCCAGCTCTGGGCATTAATGCTGCCCAGCGAGCCATTCTTGGCTCTCGTGGTATCGGATCTGCTACTGAGGCCCCTTGGCCCTGGAAGATTGGTAAGCGTTTCAGAATGAACGATACCAAGATGGAACCATAACCAAACTGTTTCAGTTTACCTTGTTTGCATTTTGTGAGCTGCCTTTTCATATTTATGGTTACTGTTGTTGCCCAGTCAAACAGTAGGGGACTCATGCATTCTGAGGCCAGCAGGAGTTGGGCCTTTGTGGCCTCGTGCGGTGCCTGCGACCCTGCAGCCCGCGTGATGGTATGTAGGACAACTCTCAATGCCAGATCAGGGATAGTGTGGATATCCACCTTCTTGCTTCCCGATCCCATTTGTGCTCCTCGGCACACTCGTGCCATCACTTCTTCCATCTTCTCCCCAGATGGTCTGCTTCCAGTCAAGACAGGGATCGGACCTCTGCGGGACAATCCGGTGATAAAATAAACATCAGAAACCTCCAGCTCTAATACCTAATCTCGTAACCTGAACACCTGTTCATGTTCATCCTAGATACTGATCAAATACTGGAGGAGCTCGGGCTGAGCTCGTAGACAGGGTGTGAGGAAGAACTTTTTCAGCCCACAGTTTCTGAGGGCATTCATGCAAGCTTCACTTTGGATGGCCTGTTCATCCTCTTCTCCATGCTCTCGTTCTTTCCATTCAATAACCATTTTGCTTGATTACCTGCATTCATATGGTCATAAACCCTTAGTTAGATCTCTGATAAGCCTCAAATTCCATGCAATTTGGTCTAAATATCGAATTTTTAGGCGGATTTTTAGGTTCGGCCACTGGCGCAGCTATTTTGTGAACAGTCGCACCACGTGGCACGAGCCCTCTGTATAAAAGAACCCATTGGCGCGGGTCCGTGCCCGATACTCGCGCCAATGAGCACGGCCCTAAATTTTCAAAAGTGGCCCTAGAGAACTGATTTACAGGGTAAAACTATTAAAAAATGGACGAAAATGTAGAGCAAAGGAGCGCCTCTTACCTGTAGCAGACGAGAAACTGAATGGTCAACCAGATCTGTCGTAATCACCGTCAGAAGTTTCTACTCCAAATGGATCACTGTTGCTTTTTACTAAGGTAAATAGTAAATGTAATTTTATTTTTACCAATTTGACATATTTATAACTTTTTGACATAAAATGAGTTGGAAAAAGTCATTTTTATCAAATATTTTTGTATATTATGTCGAAAATGGGTTTTACGCTTGCTTGGTATGTGCAGCAGCAGGTTTTTTCGACTTTATCGATGGAAACGAGTTGTATTTTATACTTTTTCGGACTCGGTAAATATACGAGAAAGTCACTTTGGAGTCATCTTTCAGCTCTTTTCTGACTCTCTAAACATGAAAAGATTGTCGAGGCCCTTGTCGTTTCGATCTCATTAAATTGGACACGAACCGACATCTACCCAGTATACGTTTACCCCTTTTTCGGGCTGGGATGGATTGATTACGAAAAAGGAATACCCTAGCCTATCGCGACTAGGAGGTTTTCTCGGATATCGTTTTCTACCTTTTCAGATCTAAGGAACTATTTACGAAAAGGGACCTGTGGAGTTTACTTTTCTGCTGTCTTTTCAAACTCTCTAAACATGAAAAGATGCCGAGTTCTCCCTTTGTCAGACTCGTTAAACCCTGATGACATCGGATCCAGTCGAAATGACGTTCTCCGAGTTCCTCCTTCCTAGGACTCGTTAAATGCACTAGGATGGATTCGCCCGAAGGGCGGACTTATATTACAAGCATATGCTATCCCTTTCAAGCTTGTTATCAAAAATAATTGGGGTACTCGCCAGAAATGGTGGGGGAAAATGGAACCATCATCGTTGTCGTCGGCAGTATGTCGCTCTTGAACATGGCACTTGTCTGCATTCGTGTCGGGTTGGGGACATCTCATCTCGTTGTTTCACTTTGCCTCCGTGGGTTTGGATAATCCCTTTTGACCTCTCATCTGCTCACTGCCTCGTCACCATGACCTCTGATCCGTTGATGTCAAATACTGCCAAGTCCACTGTCGTGCCGTTTATATGTTCAAGAGAAGTTGGCCTCTGCAAATATCAACCTTCCTCTAATTCTCATACGATCCTGATTCACAACAAAACATCATGTTCCTTTGTCTCGTGTCGATGATGTGGGAAACATTATGGACCACCTTCGATCAAGGTCACTTCCTTTCGACTTCAGCTCATTATCCAGGAAGTTGATCGAGAGACTCCTTTATGGTACCTTGGAGCCTGCATGCCTCAATGGCAGGTTCGTCGCATTCGACGTGAGGTTTTCATCATTGGCCTCCGATCGAGTGATTCTGCGGGTGTTCGACGCCAACTCATTGATTCACACGTCGTATATTATACCTGCAATACCTTGAGGGCCATTGTCATTATTGGTGGTTTCTCTCGCGCCTGTTAACAACTTTCGTCATTGGCTAGTAATCAGACAATGTTCCTGCATGTTCGACTTCAGCTCACATATTCGCATGCTTGAACTTGTAGTTTGTTTGGGTCGAGCTGGAGCGCAAGACCCTGGATTGTGTCTGTTGTAATCCAGGCTGCGATTGTGGATTATTATCATTATGTACATGACTCATTGATTGGATGGCTGCGACCATACCTGAGTCTATTTATTTGATCCTCGCTGGATGGCTGCGCCCATACCCTGGATCGGGATTATAGTGTACTCTATTTCGGATGGATGCGCCTATACCACACATACATCATATACTTGAGATACCAGTTGTATTTTTCTGTGCAGGTTTTCCGACGGCGGGCCTTCAGTTGAACATGTTCTCGTAAAGCATTTCACCCCTCTCTCTCTCGGGCCTCATACTTTAGGGGACATTTGTTACACAGTAATTTGTCACCGTCCCTACCATTCCCCGTCCCGCACAATGGAGGACCCATTCTGTGACCTGTGAACATTGTCATGCCTTGAAAACATCATCAATGCATTCCTCTAAGCATGAGCTTCAATTGCCCTAAAGACATCTCCTTGCAAAAATCATGAAAAGCATCTCCTTTTGCATTGGCGCGAGCAGACAGTTCAGCACTCACGCCAATGGGGAAAATCCTACAAAGAGGCCGCACCAACTAGCGCTCTATCCTAGAGCAGTAGTCGCGCCAGCCAATTTAAGGAGTTTTTTTTAAATAAATATGGCGGAAGTTGTGTTTCAAAAAACTCAGAAACCATTGCCTATCTTGAGTTGGGAGGTTTCGCTGCGGGAGTTCTATGGAAGGGAAGTGGTTTTGCCACCTCCCATGGAACCTTCCTTGTTGATAGGGCCAATCCCACAATAATAGGGATCCCAACTCCCTCCTTCCCCATCTATAAAAGCCTGCTCAATTCCATGGCAAGTTAGTCTTGAAGTGCCTAAGCTTTGAATCTCCAAATTCCCAAGAGCCTTTGTGCTGTAAGAGCCCTCTTTCTTCCCTTAAGGCCGACTCAAGTAAGGAGACTATCGTCGAGAGACTCAGGAGAGGTTTGCCCTTTCCCTGGCGAGCTTTGCGAGACGTGAACGACTAGAGACCCATCCGAAGGAGACCACGACGTCAGAACTTTGGTTGTAATCTCTTTCGATTGTTATTTAATGAATGATTACGATTATGGTTCCACTCTGTTTTCGATTATGTTAATATGAGTAGTATCCTTTCTGACTGATATTTAGTTGCGTATGCTGGATTTTATGCTTGTATTTGTTTGTTTCTTGCATGTGCAGGTGTCCATCCGCGGAGATCGTGGAGGATCGTGATCTGCCGAGGCTGAGGAACGGGAACGCTCTCTTCTTCGGATCGTAGCATTGGATTCCAGGTAGGCTTCCATCTTTGGTCTTTTCATTCGTAACTAGGAACTTGCATCGTACCATTTCGTGATTGTTGCTAGACCCCTACTCGGCTAGTAGGGATCGCCTCTGTCCGCAGAGGGGATTTACCTTCTCAACACT